>CBVK0100670788.1:0-15881 GCA_900067695.1 Picea abies | reverse complement strand
AACATGCACTGTCACTTCACCAACTCAAATTTCCATCCGCCGTAGGATTAATGTAATCCTATTGTCTGTATATTAATTTGTATATGTTTTCTAGTTCGTATGCACTATATTCTTCTATGATGGGCTCAGTGTATCATGGAACTTCTTCAAGATATAACAGTTTGATGACCCTAAGGCTATATCCTTCAAATGTCATTCGTCTTTTACTTAAATCGACCACAGTGGAATTATTGAAATCCCAATCAATTCCTAACAACACAGGATAAGGACAACTATCATCGACTATCACAATTACCTCAAAGTCTGCAAACTTCCTTACTTTGTCGATGTCCATAGGGACATGTTCCAATATACCAAAGGGGATTATTTCCTACTGATTAGCCATCCTAAGCCTAATAGGGGAATAGATCAACTTAGGTTTTCCCATTAGTGCCCAGGTTTGCTTCATCATGACATTAACCTCCAACCCTAAGTCGAGGACCACATAGTCTATATCATATTCTTCAATCTGAGAATTCAGGTGTAGTTACTTATTTTTCCTTCTCTTCTTGGATAGTTGATGTACTTATTTATTTAGTAAAGGATCTAACCTTCCTATCTCATATTGTTTGACCAAATTTTGCAATTCTTGTATAGCTTTCTCATATTTAATCAACTCTATAAATGTACACAAGAAACTGACAAGTTTACTTGCCTCTTTTCCATCTCCCGGTGAATCAGACTAATCAAATGCTAGAGGCATTCCATATTCTCTAACTTATGGTCATGTCTTTGATGAAGAACCTTGGTCTCCCCTAAATTCTCTTCTTGCCTCCTTGAACATTTGTTTTTCTTTCTTTGCATCAAAAGTTTGTGTCTTCTCTGCAGCTTTCCTGATTCCTAATTCTTCTATAGTATTTCCTTGGGTCATTCTGTCTTCTCCTGTAACAACACCTCCTTGAGTGATAACAATGAATCTAGGGTCTTCTCCATGAGGTTCAACTTTGATCAATTGTATATGCGGGTTCTGTTGAGGTCCCTGTTTCTCTTGAAGTTTATCCAACAATGTTGGACATTCCTCGATGACATGCTCAAAAGAGTTGCAATAGCTGCAAGTGGTACAAGGGTTATGACAGTCCCTTTCCAAGTGTCCAAGCTATGCATAGTTATAACAGATTATCTTTCCTCGACCTGGACCCATACCTCCTCCTCTTCCTCTTCCCCGAAATCCACCACGAGGGTTGAAGTTTCCTCTCCCAGGGGAGTTATACTGCATAGTGTTTCCTTCTTGTTGTACTTCACCTTGAATCTTATATATATCCCTTGACCTTTCATGCATGAGATTGTAAGCCCTCCAATCCCTATCATCATGTCCCACAGACTTATAGAACGTGCAATACAAATTTGTGGGTGTCTGAACATATTTTTTCATGTAGTAGCACTCATCAGGGCGATGTCTGTTTTTGCATACCTCGCACTAGGGTAGGGTAACTTCTTTTAAGGGGTTGGGAGCTCTAGAGGCCAAGTATTCATGTAATAGGGGACAATGTTCCTTGTCATGGCCTTCTGACCTACATCTGACACGCCAAATGTCTTCTCTTTTATATTTTCCTTTGTCTTTCTTCATATCTTCAACCTGTAGAGACAAACTAGTTAGCTGACTCAAGATTTGACACATACCTAAGCTAGATTCTCCCATAGGGGATGAGTCTAGCTTCATGGAAATATCTAGTTCCTTAGCCTGCAAAGTGATATTCTGTTGCATCAGAGGAAATCTAATGTGTGGTAAGAGGGCAGAAATGAACCATTCCTTGTTCTGCTCATCTGAGATTTGAAAACTTAGATGGCCTGTCAAGGTCTTGAATCTCTGATCGAACTCCCATACCGGTTCAAATATTCTCTTCTTGATTTCTTTTAGTTCTGCAATGCACTAGGATTCTAACTTATGTTTCTTGAATTCAACAATTAGCGAAGTCTTAATGGCATTCAACATTTTAAGTGTATCTCCTTAGATAAATTTCATATACCAACTCAGTGCGCGATCTCTTAGGGTAGTACTGAAATGGGCTCCTTTGATAGCTTCATTGATGATATTCTTAATGCTCCACACAGCTTCGCAGAGGAACCAATGTTGTTCATGGTCTTCATATCCATCTCCTCTAAAGGTGGGTAACCTCATCTCATCTGCCATAGATATCCCTAGGTTTATGGACTGAGTATGTGGCAGACTACTAGTGATAGCGCTTTGAGTCCTCTAGTGACTTTGATTACTATGATTGCTTAGTGTTTCTGAAACAACAATAGGATTAATAGTACTTAATTCGACAGCCGATGCAATTCCTGAAGCTTTTGGTTCTTCTTGGCAGGGTTATGCAACTTTCCCTTCTTCTGAATGCTCCTCATCTGTCAGATCTACCTCTTCTCCACTATAGAAACCCTCATCCCCATAGTTTTGCTTAAACAGGTTCACGAGAGGAACTTCTCTGAACACTCTCCCACTGTGCATATGTCCAGCCTCTGTGTCAGTATCTCTTTTAGAATTCTTGATCATTATCATTTTCAGATCCATCTAGCTACTATATCTTCAATATGTTCTTCTCATGCAGTAGCATCTTGATCCTCGGCTTCAGAAAATGTAAAAATTTTCCTTTGGGTCCCTTGAAGAAATATCTCTCGACTTGGCTATATGACTCTACTCTATCAACAAAAAACTTTTTGATATACCCTCCAATGGTACTATCAAACCAGTGATCTACTACTCTTGACACAATGTTATCAACTCTCTTGACCTTCTTGATCAATGTTGACATCCAAACCACACGTGGCCTAGATATGATCTCAAATTGGGTATCTGCTAACCTAGCTAGCCACTCATATAGCTCCTGATGGATTCCTCCAAAGAAAATTTCGTGGATATCAGTAAAGATATATCTCTCCAACCAATCCTCTGTACTAATATTATGGTTTATGTTCTAGGCTTCAATGAAGTCCTTTTATTGATATTTTATCCACTTTTGAATCTCTGTCTTTGATGGAAACCACCTTAAAATTTCCTCAAGAATATTCATGTCCCGGCAATGGAACCATTTGTTGGCATAGGGGAAGACCCGAGGCTCAACTCTAAGAGAGAACCAACAAGCCCTAACTACTGACCCTTTCAGAAACACCTGCAAAGCAGATGCAGTCTCACCTGAAGCAACTATGGGGGGGTTGCAGGACAAAGATGTATACAATGGAGGGGATATCAAGTGGATCCAATACAAAATCAATACAATAGTTATATGTCATCTACCAGTTCATATCTACTCCATAAGACTATCTATCATATGTAACACAGTAATGAAATAACGATATACCAAATGACACAGGACAAAGCATCAATCACACACAACACAAAATATACGTGGTTCACCCTCTCTCTAGGGTTACGTCCACAGGACTATGCTTTATAATATATTAAGATGAAGCATACTGTTCTCTTATGTTCTCTTAACTAACAAATCTTATTTCTTCTTCTCTCTATCTCTCCCCTTCCTACACACCTAGCTACATGGTTGATCTTCACACCCAGCTGAAGATCCTACAATCCCATAAGGCTCTACACTCAACACTTTTCTCTCACACCATAATCCCCACTTTAACACACAGTAACAAGGATGAAAACAATAGCAAAAATCCATCCCAGGTCCTTTAGACCTCTATTTATACATTACAATCACTCACCGACAACCTTAGGCTGAAACCTAGGTGTCAAAACCCTAGATGCACAAACCCTAGGTGTCTAAAATCCTAGGTCAACTTGACTCGTGTTTTCAGGGCTTCGCCAGCCTGTCTTTCCTTCCTTCTTGCACGGTGCTCCAAATCATCCAACGGTGGATTTTTCCTCTTGCTGAGTTTTCCATGATCCGTCCTCCTTGTTGATCTGTCATCCTCAATCTCCTCGTCCAACAATTTTCTTCCTTTTACCTCGATTCGTCTTTTCGGCTCTTTTTCTCACTTCGACACAGTAATAGTCACTGTGTCTTCCTCATAGTTCACATTTTTTCTTTTCTTCCTTAACCTTCACTTACTTCCATAACCAAGGGCCAACAAGAAGCTAGAGGTTCCAATGTATGAATAACCATAGTGTAGAACCTACTTTTGGATCATATTTTTTAATCTGAGTCTAAGTCTTTATATTGTTGAGAGTTGTGGAGCTTAAATGGAGTCAAGGTTGAGTTGTAACTGAGGGTCAAGTCGTAAGTTATGGATCATGGTGTAGAACTAGTCAACCTCACCATTCTTAAACCATATCATGTTAGATGCACAATCCTATTCTAAATAAGAATCAATGAAGAAGAATATCTTTGTTGATGTAGTCCAAGGGGGGTGAACCACGGTAAAATCATGTGTTGCAATGCATATGAATGTGTTTTTATTGTTTTTGAAATTATAAATGAATGGTTAGATGAATGAATGGATTTATTTATAATGCACACTAGTATAATTATGCAGAATGTATGTCATTGAATGTATAAAGTAGGAGATCTGATGAATGTTATAGTAGAATGCATGTTAAAATAGAAGCAGAAGTAAAAGAAAATCCCCAATCCCTTCCATGACTGCAGACATATGTGTCTTACAGTCACCCATAAGACATCTTGGGTGAGACTGCATTTTGCACTCTGTGCATGGAATAGCCTTCTGGTTTACCAGAAGGGTCGATGGTGAAAAGGGTTTTATTGGAGAACTAAGGTAGAAGACGGGTCAACCCATACATCCAAAAAATGGTTATGTTTTCGACTAGAACTTAGAAGGACATCCTAGAAGGGGTTCGGTGAAGAAGATGCAGTGGTAGAAATGGATGTTTAGGCCATGGAATCCTACAAAGCAAGAGATTAAAATATGTTTGGAGACAAAGAAACTACAATTCGTGTAGAAAGATAATAAGCATTCCAAGTATACACTGTGCTAATATGTGTAGAGGTATGTGTTTACTAATTTGCATGAATCATATTTATGGTATTTTCCAAAATTATTACAGTAGTGGATATTGAGGTTGAAAGATACCCATATGAATAATAATATCAGGCTAGTAGAGTGGACTACTGAAAATATTACGCGATTGGGAAGGGTTAATAACAAATTCACACGTGCAATAGATTTTTGGCTAGAAAATATTACTATAGGGTTTATGATTGAATTTGGAGTAGACACAGTGAAGTCATATACTGTTGCAGAAAAGGATTTCTTGAGGGGACAAAGAGGGAGGTACATTATTTATCTTTACACACCGATCAAGATAGTATTACATGATAAAGGCGTGATGACCATGGAATCAGATAGCTAGATCACTCTGCATGCATGGGGGAGTTGGGGGAAACACTAAGGAAGATATGAGATATGGAGAAGGCTTTGGAGAGTAGCTAGAAGAAGGAATTATTGTACCCCATCATGATGGATAATGAACATACTAGGGGAATCATAAGGAAAGAAGGTGTGATGCGTAGAGGATGACCCTACCAGTATAATATGAATAGCAAGAAGAGGGAAGTAGCCAAGAAAGAGGGCTTGGACGATGATGAGGAAGATGTAGAGGATCTCTACACCATGGGGCAGATTGAGGATATCTTACATGCCACATATGAGAGGAAAAATAGAGGTCATGGGTCCGACGCACAAGAAGGCTCTCCATTCCATATCTGAATTAGTGTATAACCCACAACCCCATGTGTGACTAAGGCATCTAAAGAATAAAAACCAGTTAACCAGCAAGTGATAAGTGGTAGAATAATTTTTACAGGACGTGGGTCTAGTGGAAAATCAAGTAGAAGTGAAAGTTCAACAAGTAGCAGTCAGGTATCTACACCGTGCAAAGGTGGTAGTACAACAAACTTCAAAATGGGAGGAAAATATCCAACTATTAGGTTACCAGAGTTCTGAGGGCATGGGTCAGATGAACCAAAAAATAATTTGTTTATTTGTGAGAAGTATGGGCAACAAAGAATGTTACAGATAAAGATACAAAGGTTGTGCAGATGGAAATCACATTCAGAGACCGTGCATTAGACTGGTACATAGTTCTCACAAAAAAAAAATCCAATGGGAGTGCCTACAAATGTAGCATAGGTGAAGAGGCAATTAATCAATGAATTTTAGAAAACAAGCTCAAAGGACCAGTTCATGAATGAAATGATAGAGATGAAGAAGAAAACGGGAGAATCATTTTGGGAGGTGGACCAGAACTTCAAGAGGCTCAAAGGTAAGTTAAAGTACCCTATTACTAATATGCAACATAGAAATTTGTTTTTTAATTCGTTATTGCCACATTTGAAGTATCCTTTGAGGCAATATAAATTCTAGAGCTATACTAAGGCTTTGCAAGCAACATTATAGTTAGAAGAAAACCAATACACAGATACATATCCAACTATGGAAGAGATGAGACAAGATCTAAAGAAATTAACATTCCAGTTGAATTAGAATAAATGAAAGGAGAAAATAGAAGATGTCTTGTGTATAATGTGCAAGATAGAAGGCCATCAGAAGAATAGGTGTCCATTATTTGTGCTGTGTATTGGAGTGGGTATGACAAACCCTTTAGCTTCAGGAGGACCATGGTGTGAGATTTTAAAAACACATGGGAATGATCCCTATCATTTCCCCATGATGCAAAAATATCATACAGTACCGAAGATTACATTTTGTGTTTTTTGTAAGTCAGTTGGACATAAAGACAAGGGCTACAGAACTTTGGAGATGATGAAAGAAAGGATTTCAGATACATATAGGGTACAGGCTGAACATATAGAAGGAAAAACTACTTAGAAACTGTAGTATAACAACGCGTAACAACCACAATATAATCCCACATAGTAGTTTCAATCAAAACCACAATACAACAATGCACAACGGTTTGGAGCACCACCACAATAGTGGGTAGCACCACCATAATACAATAATACATAGCCGTAGTGTAATCAGGGACTACAATATAACACCGCATGGAGATAATCAGGGAAATAGAGGAGGCTCTAGAGGAGGAGTCTGTGGAGGAAAATGATTTGGGGGAGGTTGAGGACTAGTATTTTTTCATAACTTTCAGAAACCAAAGCACTATGCAAGAGACTTCCCACAACCACCTGTGACATGTATGTATTGTCACACAACAAACCATGAAGCAAAAGAATTACCAACACTTTTAATAAAGATACATGACAAGAGGAACCATACCAATCAAAATGTACAATGGATTGCTATGGAAAATACAGAAGAGAATGGTAAGAAGATCAACATATTTACTAGAGAAGTAGCCAATACAGGAGAAGTGCCAACAAAGAAGGACCAAGATCAATACTAGTGGGTCAAGAAGAATATTACACATGGATAAAAGTTTGATGTGCACAAAGAGAAAGAGGTATTCAAAGGGGCTAGGAAGGAGATTCTAAACCAGAAGATGAGATACCAGTGTATGACATGCCTCCATTATTTAATTAGACCAACAAATATCATCCTTCAGAGAAATTAAGTAACTTAAGAAACTTTTTGGGGTCCTATGTAAAATTGTTGAATGATAAGAATTATTTACAAGTACTACAAAGTTTAATAGAAAAATGTAATTTTGGGGAAGAAGGGGTAAAAAGAGTGAATTAGGTCCGTAAAAAGAGAAGAACAAGAAGGGAAATTAGATTGAATACAAACAAAGGATATTTCAATATGGGGGATATCATACTAGAATTAGGGTTTGAAGTCGATGTTATGTCAAAGAAGACATGGGAAGATATAGGAGAACCTCAATTGGGGTATTACCTTATCCAGTTGAAGTTAGAAAATTAGCACAAAGTGGTGCTAATTAGAAGGTTGAAGGGGATTCCCGTAGATCTAGATGGTGTGCACACCATGGAAGAATTTGAAGTCATTAACATAGTAGATAATACTTCACCATGTAAAACTTTGTTGGGTTTGGATTGGGTTTTGATAACCAAACTATTATTAGCTTGAAGACAAGGAATATGATATTTGAATCAAGGGAGTATAGATTTATTGTTCCATTGGATCCTTCAGAAGGAGGAAGGTATGTGGAACCCGTGACAGAAAATATTCTTACAGAAGATCTAAATCAATTATGCATAACTACGAGATGTGAAGAGGATTATATCAACCCAATTGCGGATGGCATGTTGAGTTGGAGGAGTATTAGTTCTTGTGCTTCAAACTCTGGCACAAGACTAGAGAACTAGAAACAAAAACTACATGAATTATCCACCAGAATATGTGCCAGAATGATGTGCGCATTGAGATTGATTAATTCAAAGGTAACAATACCTCCTACATTTTATGGTCTGAATGAAATAGAAGAATTTTTAATGAAGTTTGAGGTAGAGGTTATGGAAAATCAGATATTACCATAATTAGATATTTCTTTGAAAGATACACCTACAAGATGGTGGGGTAAACATAAGAAGAATATCAATAACTGTTTTTAGTGCAAGAGGTTACTGCACATTAGATTTGGTCTAGAACAAGAGAACAAATTTTTGGAGAAATATAATGGATTTGGACAACCCAAAGAACATGTAGATAGGTGCATGGTTCAGTGGAGATTAGTACCACCAGAAGAATGGCCACACCATTTTATTCACACATTATAAGGGATTTCGAAGAACTGATACACAGAACAAGAACATCGCAGAGAAACTACAAACTAGGGAGAGATACAACAAAATTTTGTGCTACATTTTCCTTTGAGCATGAAAGTCCAAATATAGATACAGTGTTGGAAGTGGTAAGAGACATGATATTTGAAGAACCAGAATTTGAAATAGTCCCAACATATCATAAGTAGGTTAGACATATAGTTACAAAATTGATACACCGTTATCGTGTCGCAAAAAAAGAAGATCCAACAGAACATAACCTGCGCAATATCCAGATCCCATAAGTTGAAGGTGAAATGGAAGTAGAAGCTCCCAAGATATATTCAAAAGATTATGCCGCACCATTAAATATCAATAAGGTAAACATTGGAACTACAAAAAACCCAAGGATGAAAATAATCGAAGATTATTGGGATAATAAGACAGTAGAAAGGATCACAAAGTTACTGCATGAACACAATGAATTATTCCCAATGACATTTTCAGAGATGAAAGGATTGGCCGAAGATCTAGGAGAGATAAAGATCCCCTTGAAGCCAGAAGTGATACTTATAAGATAGAGACCCCGTAGGTTAATCCAATCTACAAAGAGAAAGTGAAGGCTAAAATTGACAAGATGTTAAAAGCTGGTGTCATAGAACCTATGGAAGAATCAAAATGGATCAGTCCTATGGTGGTGCAGGAAAAGAACCAAGGAGAGATTAAGATTTGTGTATATTTGAGAAAATTGAATGATGCTTTCCTACATGATCCATTTCCTACCCCATTTACAGACAAAGTTTTGGACAATGTAGGGGGTCAAGAAGCTTATTCATTTACAAATGGGTTTTCAGGATATCATCAGATTAGGATAGCACTAGAATATATACAAAAGACTACATTTTCTACCAAGTGGGGATCATTTCAATATATAGTTATTCCATTTGGGTTGAAGAATGTTCCATCAATTTTTTCACGAGTAGTAGTAGAAGCCTTTAAAAACTTTATTCATAAGTTTTTAGAACTTTACTTGGATGATTGTACAATGTTTAGTTTATTAAAGGATAATGTTGAAGTATTAAGTATTATGTTGGATACATGTAGATAGTGTTAGATCTCATTGAATATTAATAAATGCTTTTTCAACGCACCTTTTGATATTCTTTTAGGGCATGTGGTGTGTAAATAGGGTTTGCAGGTTGATACTGCTAAAATTGTTGTCATGGTTAACTTACCACCACTGAAGTTAGTGCACCAGTTGAAGAGTACATTGGGTCATACAGAATATTACAGGAAGTTCATAAGGGGATATGCACAGATTACTACGCCAATGGAGAAGTTGTTGAAGAAGGACACTAAGTATTAGTGGAATGAGTAATGACAACAAAGTTTGAATATTTTGAATGAGAAGATGGTCACTGCACCAATTTTAGTATTTCCAGATTGGGAAGAAGAATTTCATGTGGATGTGGATGCATCTGCAATAGAATTACGAGCAATATTGACACAACCAAGAGACGGTGATATAGATCACCTTACTGAATTTGCAAAAAAAATGTTATCATATTCATAAAAAAACTACAACACTACATAAAGGGAAGGATTAGCTATGGTATATGCTTTGTAGAAATACAAACATTACTTGTTAGGGAAACATTTCAAGATATTCACAGATCATTATGCTATGAGATATTTATTCAATAATCCAGTGTTGGGGGGAAGGATATGAAGATGCTATTGTTATTCCAAGATTTTGATTTTGAAGTTGTGGTGAAGCCTGGAAGATTGAATGCAGGACTAGATCACTTATCCAGGATAACTAATGGTGAAGAAACTAGTAACTTGGAAGAAAAATTTTCAGATGCACATTTTTTTTTTCAGTACAGGTAGCTGATGAGTATTTTGTTGACATTATTGAGTTTTTGAGTACATTATTTTCACCAAGAGAATTTACTACCATGTAGAATAAAAATTTGGTGGTCAGAGCTGCAGACTAACAATTAATAGCAGGTCATTTATACAAACTAGGAGCATAAAAAATCTTGAGAAGATGTGTGATGGAGCATGAAAGGACTATTATTTTAGTCAATGTGCATGAAGGCATATCTAGAGGACACTATGCAGGTAAATCTACCACGCAGAAGGTATTTCACGTAGGATTATGGTGGACAATAGTTCATAAGGATATCAAGGAATACTGTGAGAAGTTTGATGCTTTTCAAAGAGTTGGGAAGCCATCCAGGAGGGATGAGATGTCATTGAGACCTCAGGTTACTTTGAAAGTATTTGATAAGTGAAAAGTAGACTTTGTAGGTCCAATTAATCCACCAAAAAGAAGATCAGGAGCCAGATATATTATTACAATGACATAATACTTAACTAGATGGGCTGAGGCAACACTAGTGAAGGATTGCAACACAAAGACTGCAACACCCTTTTTATTTGAATAGATAGTGACAAGGTTTGTATGCCCTAGAATATTGATGAGTTATTAGGGGACTCACTTACTCAATAGTACAATTGAGGAAATGATGGAAGAATTTGAGATACATCATTAGAAGAGAACTCCTTATCATCCTCAGGAAATGGAACAGTGGAAGCCTTTAACAAGATTTGGAGAATGACTTGACAAAGTTTTGTAATGTGAATAGAGATGAATGGGATTTGAAGGTACCAATAATACTTTTGGATTATTGAAATACATGTAAGAATATAACATGGAATACACCATTTAGGTTGGTATATGGACATGAAACAATACTTCCCTTAGATTATTTGATACCAAGTTTGTGCATTGCAACTATTATAGAAATGAAAGAAAGAGGTGAAATGCATGAATGATTAACCCAAATTATGGAATTAGAGGAAGACCGTATCATAGTTGGCTTCCATCAAGAGGTATAGAAAGAAAAGGATAAATCATGGCATGACAGACACATTAAGAAGAATAACTTCAAATTTGGAGATCTAGTTCTCCTTTATGACAGTAAATATTTGCAGCACCCATGGAAGCTTAGAATGAACTAGATAGGGCCATACCAGATAATTTTTTTCACATATGGAGGTGTTTTACATCTGCAGGACATAGTAGGTAGAGAAGTTCAAGGACTAGTGAATGGTAGTCGACTGAAAATGTATAAAGACAGTTGAACCACTAACCTTTAGTAGTTGCAGTGTAGCAAAGAATACTTGTATATATTGTAAATAGTAGGAGTTAAAAGAAGAAAAAGGAAAAAAAAAACTAGAAAAATGAAGAAAAAACCAAAAAGAAGTTAGAGGAATAATTGATAGATATAGTTGAGGATGACAATGTGTAGCAAACATAAATCCATGGCGATAAGAAGTGAAGATATTGTGTGTAGGATAAATATAATAGAAGGAAATACTAGTGCGACAAAGAGGTATCACAGTAGAAAAATATAGCGCACTGGAAAAATGAAACAATCGAGAAAAAGAAAAACCAGTCACCAAAAAAAGAAGGCATGAAACAAACATTTATGACATTGGAGGAAGCATGCTAGTGCAGACCCCCTTCACTCCTAAGGGTTTCATGACCTCACGGTCATGATATTCGATTCTAGATTCGGGTGACGCTCTGGAACCTTATTGGCCTCATTCTGTGTTAAACACTGGTCCCCTCGGCTCCCTATGCAGGCTTCACAATAGTCACCACCTTCCCTTTCACACTCTGTGAAAATATCAGAGTATCGAGAGTTAGTGCCTTTTCTCTCAGCCCCTCCTCTGATGTGACCTTGGGCAATTGATGTGACCTTGGGCAATGACCACGTGATTGCGGGCATGGCCATAAGAGTTTTTAAGTAAAACTACTTTTAGGCCCACAATTCTCCTCGAGCCTCCACGTGTCTTCCTTGTGAAACCACAGTATGGATTGTGACCTACCC
This sequence comes from Picea abies, assembly GCA_900067695.1. Taxonomy (NCBI): domain Eukaryota; kingdom Viridiplantae; phylum Streptophyta; class Pinopsida; order Pinales; family Pinaceae; genus Picea; species Picea abies. The sequence goes on along the minus strand of CBVK0100670788.1, from coordinate 3,385 downwards.
TTGAATTTTAAAAGTCCACGCAACTCCTATCCTTGCAATGTGAGATGACCATCGATATTACAATCTTGGTGGTGATTTTGAACGGATGACTGAGATCTATTCCTTGGGATAAATGGTTTAGAATTCCTCCTCCCAGATCAACGATTGTGGTCGATTCAGAATTCCGGGCTCTAGAATTATCAAGTTTCAAACCTTGTTTTCCTTTGCAGGGAAATCTTCCGGAGCAAAAGATCTGCTGATACCTATCCCCTTGAATCAATGACTATGATCTCTGTGGTTCTCTGGACTTTGGGGTTTTCTTTGAATCTCAAACCTCACTTTCTTGCATACTCCAATCCTCCAGAGTGGACGATTGACAGACACATATCCCCATGATCAAAATTCCTGACTTCACTTCGAGTGCTTGACCTTTAAACTCAGATCAACGGTCCTATGACCCTTCTCTCAATTGACGGTCAATATATTCTTCAGGTTTCAGACTTCGATAGTCTCAGTTCTCAAATTGAAAATCCCATGAAAAATTTCCTGGAGCTCGCGACTTGCTGACAAGTGTCCACTGATAGATAGATGACCCTCGACTCTTCAGCTCTTCAGGATTCAGGTGTTTCAACACCTTGACTTTTCCTTCCTTTATATTTCATGACCTACCGCCACATACCCGTGTGGATCTAACGGTTCAGCTTCACTTTGTCTCTCTGGCTCTTTGCGCTTCGGGATATCAAGTTTCAAACTTGCTTCCTTTTGATCTCACGATATATAATGACTCAGACTCACTTGAGTGGTCCAGTGCCTGATGTTCACTTTGGATGATCTGATGGCTCAATTCCGCCTTAGATGATCGAATGACTGAGATTTCACTTCGGAAATCTGGAACTCCAGACTTCAAAAGTTTCAAGTCTCCAACCTTGATGGGTTCTCTCTCCTGTGTGTGCGAAGCGTTAAATATCATGAACCTTGTCTTGAATTTGATGACTATCGATCCTTTGCACTATGATCCAACAACCACTATCACTCCTCCCCCTAACCTTCAAATTTATTCAGACTTAGAAGATTTTCTAATCCTTTAAAGGTTTTGCAGCCTTTTCTCCTCCTACAAGTCCGACTCTTGGATCTCGTTAACACTTATGAAAAGTGTTATCTCTTCCGAGATTGGTCCTTAAAGGGTTTCAACTTCCCATGCACTCCTTGCATTCTTAGGATTTTGATAAACTCAATTCGAAGGATTTCTTGAAAATAAATTCTTCTTTCCCTCCTAGTGTCCTCCTTTTACTCGATGCACACCTTGCAACTGACTCTTACGCAAGTTTTAAGTTCTTGTGGATGACTGTGCACACCTTGCAGCAATCACTTTGCACTCCTTGCAAAGAGAAAGTTTCATGCTATCTCTTCTGAGCTTCGGAACCGAAATAGATCATGTCAACACACTCCTTGCATTATGTGTGCACACCTTGCACCGATTTCAACAGAAGAGAAACAATTACAACTTATCCTAACATTCACAGTTCCATACATTCATTTACATAAACAACAACAGGAAATTTGCAAGCAATAACAACATCCACACTCATTGGATCAATTTTCCTCTGTTGTATTCATTCAAAATAAAAATGGTTACAGCTACAATCAAACAACAACTACAAACTTATAAATCTCCTAATAACTTGTAGCTAGCCTCATTTGGGTGTAAAAAACCTCTATTTATCTTAGAGGGTTCTTAGGGTTCCCCCCAAATACTTGTCTACTCCAAAACCTAACCTAACAACTATATTAGTCCAGTCGCATTCCATAGAAGGAGTGGAAACGCCCACTTCGCTCACAATCATCCAAACGTGCTTCAAAATATTTTTCATCATTGATTTTAGTTGTGATTCAAAATATCTCCCACCGCTGAGTTTAGGTGTGCTTCAAAATATTCATCGTAACTGCCAGCGTTGGGATTCTGAAAAGATTCCCAGGCGATGAGTGTTCCTACTCAGCGTGCTTGCTAACAATTCTCCTGCATCATACTCCCCTTGAAAAAAATTCATGGACTCTTGTCCATGAGCTCATGCACTGAATTTCCATGCTTCTGGATATCAACATCATTTTTCCAAGTGGTATATTCTATTGGGTGTCCCTTCCACTTGACCAGATATTCAAAATAGGTCTTCCTCCTGATATTCTTGCCAATCCTTTGATCAACGATCTTCTCCATTTGTGTTTTTTATGCTATAGGCATTTGTTTCTCCCACTGAATCTTCTCTTGATCTTTTGATCCCTCTTTGTCATCTTTCCTATAAGGATACAGGTCTGAAACATTGAATATGGGTGATATGCCCACATCATCTGGCAACTCAATATGATAGGTGTTTGCATCAAACTTCCTCAAGATCTTATACAACCCTATCTTCTTCATCCTTAACTTGTTATATGTTCCACTAGGGAACCTTTCTTTCCTGAGATGTGCCAAAACCTGATATCCAAATTCAAATTGAAATTCTCTGTGATGTTGATCAGCTCTGCGATTGTACTCTTGGTTAGAACTCTACAATTGTCCTCTAATATGGCTATGGAGCTTCTGCATTTCTACAACAAAATCTTCTTCTCCAACGCTCCTAATCTCACTTTGTTCCAAGTCTCTCAACTCAGATACTCCCCTGGGTTGCATTCCATACAATATTTGGAATGGGATTTTTCTAGTGTAATGATCCCAAGCCATTATGCAAGGATCATCACTATTTTGGTATCCTTTTAAAACTTTTTCTGGTTGTGGTATTTCGTCAAACAGTTTGCTGATCTATTTGTTTATATGTGTTTATATGTGTGTATGCAACAAATAACATAAATACATAACCATGGAACATACCTCAACCATATGCAATAATATAGACAAGACAAAACATCACAAATCTTCTTTTATTCATAAGATAGAAGAACCTGCTACAATGAAGATGTCGATCTGGAATGCTCAACAGATGGCCAAGATGATAGACAATGGATAACAAGTATGATATGCTACAAAATGCTCCCAAGAATACAAAATAAGCCTCCAAAGGCTGGATATAAGATGAAGACCAATGCTAAGTGCCAAACCCCCCAAGCTGGAAGATGCCACGTCCTGCTGCAGTACTGGAGCTCCTCAATATTTTGGCCCTATTGTAAAATATGTCTAATCACCCTGAGAAATATGCCAACTAATAGATCGGGCAACTGTAAGGAAAACCCAGGTGTCCAAATCTCCAAATCCACTCTCAAACCCTGTAGATCTGAAATTCCCCACTGAATGGTGTGCCCCACTAGATGACTAAAGCCCTAGATAATTCGTCCCTGATGAAGGAGGAATCCAAATGCTCTGAAACTCTCCAGAAATATAGATTGGGACACTGCAAGTCACTAGGTGAAGTCT
>CBVK0100670787.1:0-15882 GCA_900067695.1 Picea abies | reverse complement strand
ATCCTCTAGCCTTTTGACCTAGCTACAAACTGTGCGATAACAGGGCCAAGAAAGGACATCCACCTGCATGTGGTGTTGGGGTGGTGTTGTTTATCAGCCATAGTCACTATATCCATATCAGATATTTGCCAGGATGCGAAACAAATAACAGATGAGAACTGATAGCACTATGGACCCTTTTAGAAACAACCAAAGAAAAAAATATGACAAAGCTTTAGATGTTCAGAGATTCAAAATTGGTGATTGATTGGGCAAGAGGCCAAAACAACATCCATAATCCTAGATTGGCCTCAATTCTAAGTGATATCAAACTCACTTTAGAAATTTCGAATGGCTTTCTTTCCAGCACATTCTGAGGGAACTCAACACAAAAGCAGATGAAATATCTAAAGAAGCTCTGTAGCTGCAAAAATGAGCTTTTGGATTTTATGAGTTCTTCGAAGGCACAAAGATTGAGGCAATGAAATTTCGCCTCTGAAAAATGTTTTTTCTTGTAAGGCTGTAAATGTTGTGAACAGTTGGAACAATTTGTATTGTAAAAGGCCTTAAAAGGTCTGTTGGCATAGGTAGAATAGATCTGTAAGAAATCCTACTAAGGTTGGACTGATAAGACATCAACATGTATATTCCTTTTTTGAACATATCAATTTTTTTTCTATAGGAAAAAAAAATACTAAAAAAAAGAACACTAAGGAATGGCATTTTTTGAACATATTGAAGAAAAAAAATTGAGATTTTACCCACATTGGCATAGTGTGCATAATTAGAGCCACATAGTGGCAATGTTCCTGTGCCTTGAAGTTTAAGTAGATGAAAAGACGAAGAGCTAAAATCTATTTTGAGAAAAGGTAGAAGTCATTTTTCTATGAAATGTAAATAGTAATTAGCGAGATGTAATAGGATTTCAAAAAACTAGAGATATGCAAGTTCTAGTCTAGCAATTAATTCTACAATTTTTCGTTTGTCCAAGTAAACACTAATACACTAATGTAGTGAACTCTAGAATTCTAGCATCTAGATTACAAACTTCTGAAACTTTGAACTATGTATTTCTAGGCTATTGAGTTATACATTTTACAAACTTGACAACATTGGAAATAACAATTTCCAACTGTACATCAACAAGAAAACTTTTACTTACAAAATAAAAACGAGAAGTTGATTCTACCTTCATCAAAGGTCTAACATGAACATAAGGATCAATTGCACTTCCATACACTACCACAATTGCATTTCTTACATCTTGCAATAGATTGTGTAAGTGTGCACCATGATATTTAGTCTCAAGGATTGCATCGAGCTTATATTTGAAAATTAACTAAAATATATTCATTCAAGGCATTTTTTAGCTTGTAAAGTAGTTTCTTTTTCTTGCAAAAAACTTAGTTTTTTCAGTAAATTAGAACATTCTCGATTAGTATATAGAAGCTCCAACTCTTGTTGTGCAAAAGTTTCTTCCAAGGAAGCCTCATCTTCTTAAATATTTGAAGCACTTAGACCTCCTACAACATTATTCTTAGTCAATTTATCCACTTTTTCTATTGTTTTATGACCTAATATAACATAAGGCATGGAAGTCAATTTCTCCATCTAAAGAAAATCATTCATTAAGTTAACCTTAAGTGCATGTCTAAGTTTTTTTTATTTTCCATAAATGTTCCTTTTTTATATTGATCAAATTGTGCAATCAATATTGAGGCTAATGGCTCTACACTAGGATTACTATCATTCTTTTTTCAAAAAACTGATATCATTCTTGGTGGATTTCTTTTACTCCAAATTCTTGATCATTCTAAATGCAACTCAAGAGTAGGTTTATGTTGTTGTGTCATAAATGATTCTAACTATTCTTCAACACTAGAACGTTTGGTAGTTGTTGTAAGACACATAATTCTATAAGTCTAAAGTTCACTATATTACTTAAATAAAGTGTCTTTTAACATCTTATTTTTTCCTCCATTCCTATAAGGTGTTATGTAAGATATTCAATTTTCTTTCAACGTGTTCTTAGTAATTATCATTTGAAAACCATATAGAAAAATTTAGTAAAGTGGCACCCTTGCCAAGAGACTCCCTAAATTTCACTTCCCCAACTTCCTTTCCAAACACTTGTACTTCAAGTTTCATTTGAACTAATGCAGTAGGTCCTAGTAGCTTTTTGTGCACTAGAACTCACAAATATTTCGCACTAATCCTTCAACTTAGAAATTTTTTTAGCAGTTTTTGAATATTTCTTTCTTATTATCTTTGTAGATTTCTTACATAGGTGCCTTTCATCAACTATCATATCTATTTCCTTATTGAGTGCATGAAGCTTGTATTTTAGGGCATTATTCTCAATTTCTAATGATTTAAGTTTAACCTAAAAAAAAGTTAAGTGTCAACCTTAACTTGATTTTTGACTTCATGTATCTTTTTTTAACTTTGAACTTCTATACAAAGAATTAGCCATTGAATCATGCTTTTATTTTTCCTCAAGTAAAATATACCCCACTCCAATTCAAGTATTTTAGCATCAAACTCAAACTTCATTTTGTCCCATTCTATGGCCTCTTTCATGATAGTCTTGTACTTTCTTTTCCTTTTTCTCTCTTCCATGTCACAACTGCCTCATGTGGTATTTTAAAACACTATCCAAATGACATACTCAATCTTCAAGTGCAAGCTTTGGTTGCATTATGGTATTAAATTGTTTCTTTAAACCCATTTCTTCTATTTCAACCTTCTCCAAACCTAAAATAAATACAATTTAACAATGTCATGTAAAAACAAGAGATGAGGTTATAGAATGGATTCACATTATTCTAAAATAAAAAGAAAATTAAATGTGGTGTTTAGAGTACTAAGAATTCGAAAGATCAAAGTTGCAAGTTCTATGTTTACCAAATTTTCCAAAGGGAATCCCATATCCTAAAATGCAATATAGTTGAAACTAAAGACACACCATATAAATAATGAATCCAATTACCATGTTGATGTGATAAATCGAAGAATAAAAAATGGATACTTGACATAGCTTCTTTTGCTACTTTGTGATGCTGCTTCACCAAATTATCCTTGGTAATATTGTCTAAAAGGGCTAGTGAAATTTTTTTCGTTCAAACTCTTATTCTATTACTAATATATTGGATAAATCATAATACACAAAATGCTCTAATAGATCTAAGTGTTATTTCCTATAGTCTATTTCTCATACCCTAACATGTTAATCTTGTCTCCATTTTATACTCATATAATCTCTTTACCACACTAACAATTTCAACTCTTCATGGTACAGACTCATTTGTTTTATGTTTGTTCACTTAATCCATACATTACAATAGTCAATTATTATTCATGGTATTGACACAAGTGTACAACTCAATCCTTCCTCTACAGGTTGAAATGCAAAAGAAAAAACATAGACTAGATTCATAGCAATATTACTTGTGTTAAATTATAAAGTACTAGAAGCAAACATGTTTAGTTTGATACAAAATTTCAAATAATCCAAGAAAACAATTCTTATTCTTTTCTTGTCCTTGTACCTTTTAATTCAATCTTCTTTCCCAAATCTTTCATTAGGTTTGGTTTATTTTTCATTAGGATCAAGTTTGTCTTGACAAGTTAAGACTCTAATAGGAGTTTACCTGACTCTTAATGTTGTGATTTGTCAATTTATTATCATAGATATTTCGCCATGGATATATCCATAGACAAAATAGAACACAAAATAGATATCATCTCACGTATAATCTATTTACTATATTACTAATATATTGGATAAATTATAATATATAGAATCTTCTAATAGATTTAAGTGTTATTTGCTATAGTCTATTTCTCATACCCTAACATGTTAATATTGTTTCCATTTTATACTCATATAATCTTTTTATCAAACTGAAAATTTTAACTTTTCATGGTACATACTCATTTGTCTTATGTCTGTTCACTTAATCCATACATTACAATAGTCAATTACTATTCATGATATTGACACAAGGCTACCACTCCTCAATCCTTCCTCTACAGGCTAAAATGAAAAAGAAAAGCATATACTAAACTCATAAAAATATTGGTTGTGTGAAAATTATAAAGTACTAGAAGCAAAAATGTTTAATTTGATACGAAATTTCAAATAATCCAAGTAAAAAATTCTTTGTCTTTCTTGTGCTACTACCTTTTAGTTCAATATTCTTTCCCAAATATTTCATTAGGTTTGGTTGATTTTACTTTGCATTAGGATGGAGTTTGTATTGACAAGATAAGACTCCAACATGAGTTTACCTAACCATTAATTTTGGGATTTGTCAATTTATTATCATAGAGATTTATCCATGGATATATATCTATTGACAAAATAGAACAAAAAAATAGATATCATCTCACGTACAATTTATTTACTCTATTACTCTATTACTCATATATTGGATAAATAATATATAGAATATTTTAATAAATCTAAGTGTTATTACCTATAGGCCCAACACATGCATATTATAGGCCCAACACATGCATATTTAGAGATTTAAAATGGGGATTTTAATCCTTAAAATCGAATTAACTGAAATTACAGGCAATCTCCTCACACATTTTCCTGGAAAAATATGACAAGCACATTGCAAACATTCATTGAGCTTTAACTTTGCAACTTTATCTTCTGCATGTCGAGTCTGGTCTATGTAGGCTTAGTGTTTCAACCTTTCGCTCTGATACCATTCTGTAACATTCCTCCAACTTAACCGAGGAACATTACTTGCGGAAAATACACATAAATTCAAACATTCCTTTTGTTAATTAGTTCTTGTGTTTACTAGCTACAAATTAAACACATACTCAACTAGATTCTAATACCCATAATTAAATGCATCCAAAACATTCCAAATGAACTAAATGTAGCCAAATGAACCCATTCACAACAACAAATAATCCATTTACATACACAAAGTTAAGGATAGCAATAAAACTCATGAAACAACTCAGAAAATAGATAAACACTTATCTTTTTAAAAATGTTTGTGCAACAAAATGCTTGGGAAAGTCGTTCCACCCAAGCATAGACCTGCTGTTCCAAATCTCAACAACAAGTCATTCCCGAGTTGGGGCTAGTAATCGACAATAGAAGGGTGCCTCTTATAGTCCACTCACAATTCAATATCACACAACCCATTAATATTCTCCTACAACTATCCTGAATTTCCTCCATCTCTTTTCCTCTTGACCTACCCATCCCAAGAAATGCACCCCTTCACTTCTCTCAGTCCATCAGACATCCCATTCGTTTACCAGGGTATTTCTGGCACAAGTAACTAGGATTATCTCTATTGAGAACTCTATGGAATTCACCGCTAGAAAACTATTGATAACCAACAACAAATGATTGTTGTTCTAGTGTAACTCACCTAGGAGTTCACTCTTCAGGCATGACAACTTGACTCTTCAATATTTAACTCCATAATGCTCCAAAAACGTTCCATCATGCTCTAGAATTCACCCAACCTTCTTGGTCTAGCTCCAATGCTCCTTTTCCCTTTCTCCTTACTGGTTGTTCATGCAAAACTGGATGTGAAAAACTAACTATTCTCCCCCATACAATTTTCTTCTATTTTCCCAATATAGTTGACTTTTCACTCTGCCCAATGTTTATTGTAATATAGCCCCATGCTTCCAATACATTTGGATGTGACTTCTACACCCACCCCTGAGAGGTATTCAATGATTGGGCTCTCATACACTAAACCATAAAATAGAAGTTGTCCAAATGATAAGAAAATTCAGAAATCTGGGTTTGGATTAATACCCATAATTAAATATCTCCTTGGGCTCCTCTTAGACACTCCTAGACATCCCCTTTCTTGTGGATTAATCAACCCCCATCTCTATCCATATTCCTGATAGATGGTATCACATTATATTTATTAAAATAAGAAAATACAGTTCACATATGACATCGTTTGGCCATAGCCATATTCATATCTACATTATGCATAAATTAAAATGATTATTATAGTGGGGATGTTACAATCATGAAGCTATCCATATTATCAAGAAGAGCACTGGCCCTCAAACCTCCAAACTAGCATAAGTGTGCCTTCGATCAACCTTCTTCAACTTCCAAGGAGTATTCTATGAAAAAACTAGAGGTGTCACAATGACCCCCCCCTTTGTCCCCCATTGTGGCCAATTTGTTCATGGAAAAATTTAAAAAGAAGGCATTGGATACCTACCCCCTGAAGCCTAAAATATGGAAGCGTTATGTTGATGACACCAATGTGATATGGCCGCATGGGAAAGAATAACTTAAAAAATTCTTTGAACACCAAAATGGCCTATCATATGACATCAAGTTCACAATGGAACTAGAGGAGGACAATAACATTCCTTTTTTGGATGTATTGACTCACATGAAACAAAATGGACATCATAGCCATCAAGTTTATAGGAAGAAAACACACACCGAGAGCTGCCTGCATGCAATCTCTCATCACCATCCCACTCACAAAATGGGAGTTCTGAATACCCTAGCCTTGAAATCTATCAGAATCTATGATGAAGAACATCTAGAAAAAGAGAAAGATCACCTTACCAAGTTTTTCAATAACATAGGATACAATAATAAGAACATAAGAGTGGAAATAAGAAGAGCTATGGAAAAGGTAGGAGGAGATCCATGTTTTAGAGATAATCACCCTAACATTATAGTCACTTTCCCTACATTAAAGGATTCACCGATAAGATTTCCAAAGTCTTAAGGAAAACAGAGATCACAACCTCTTTCAAGCCAGTAGAAACCATAAGGAAAAAGATGAGATCAGTGAAAGACAAAATCAACCATCACCAATATAAAAGGGTCTATAAGGTGGAATTCTCATGTGGAAAATGCTACATCAGAGAAACATGGTGATCCTTCTAAGTTAGGATTAAAGAGCATGGATAAAATATAGGGAACAAGCGTATACAAACATTAGTATCAGCATAGCATTCCAATGGCACCAAACATCATATGTGCATCGAAAACACCAAAATCCTTGCCAAAGAAGATCACTATTTCAAATGCAGAATCATGGAAGGCATATAAATAATTAAACACCCCAACAACCTTAATAGAGATGGAGGGTTGGAGATAATGAGAGCTGGCTTTTGTTGATCCACAATGAAAGAAATAGGTAATTTTGGTAAGCCCTCTCTCTTTTCTCCTTTCTGTACTTTTTTTTTCTTTTTAGATTTCTTCCTTCTTTTGGTTTCTTCCTTTGATTGCCTTTTTTTTGTCTTGATTTCTTATAAGCTAACCCCCTTTTAAATAACCTTTAATATTAGTAAAACTTCTTATAACAATAAAATAAAAAAGTAATTTAACCTTTTATACCATTCTATTAACATTACTTTTTAACAATACTATTAGTACTATTAATACCATTTTAATACTAATTAATTTATTACTAATTTACAATACTAATCTATTAATACTACTAATAATACTATTAAAAACTTTTTACTATAACACTATTATTATAATAACACAATAATAATAATATACTCTATTATTAATGAATAATTATTACAAACCTAACACTATTATTATATGATTCCTTAATAATACTATATTAAAAACTTTTTATTATTAATAACTCTTCTATAATAATAATAATAATATACTGAGTAATTATTACAAACCTAACACTATTATTATATGTTCCTTAATAATACTATAGTATTATTAAGACTATTAATATCACTATTACAATACTATAACCCTTTATTAATAATATTTTTAATAATATCTTAAATTATAATATTATTAAATTATAATACTATTATAGTATTATCTATTATTATTAATTAGTAATTATTAATAACCTAACATTATTATTATTATTATTATTATTATAACCATTATTATAAGTATTTTAACAATACTATTAATTTATAGTACAATTATGTTAGGTCTATTAATAACACTATTATAATAATACAACAATTTCATTAATAATGCTCTATTATAATACTATATATATATATATATATATATATAATTAATTAATTAATTAATTAGTATTTACTAATTATAACCTAACACTATTATTATGCAAACCCTGATATGATAATTCAATATTAAACTAATATCTTCTATTTTTTTCTTTCTTTAGATTTTTATTTTTTTAATAAGGTTCTTGTAAGTTCTCTTTATTTTTTTAATAAGGTTCTTGTAAGTTCTCTTTATTTTTTAAATAAAGTTTTTGTAAGTTCTTTTTTAAAGCCTATAATATTAGCTTCTTAGGGTTTTTGTCTCTGCTCTTTGTTGTATTTATTGCCAGATAATCATTTAATCTTATTTGATGTTTTATTTTTGATAATGGATTTAATTAGAGATATGAAACATTGACTATTCAAAATAATTACTGTAGATTTTTTGAACAATTTTAATAACTACTCCACCACATAAATTTTAAAACCTTAGTTTTTTTTTCTCTGAATAAAGTTTCTCACATTCTTTTGAAACTTGTGATACATTTGTTAATATGTGCCTAAAAAAACATTGTTGTTTTTTTATTTTTATTTTGGAAGAGATGATTACTTGTTATTCTTGTAAAATTATTTGCTATTATTATTTATTAGATTGTGCAAGTATTGTTGTTATGCAATGTTATTATTGATTGAAATTTTTATGGGCTTAAGTGCCATTAGACTATTTGAAACAACATTGCTCTTTTTCATTTAACAAATGACACTTTTTTTGGTTAATCATTTTCATTGACTTATGAAATCAATTGTAACATTAAATTATTGAACTAGTGACATATTGACATATGGAAGCAAGCACTATTATTCTAATATGACAATAAGATGTTGTTATCTATATTATTTTCTTGTTCATAGAGGCAATATATTATCTTTGTGAAGGTTTTAGAACATGGGTGTATGTTGAAAACAAGCCTTTTGTTTTATATTAATCGAAACTCATTCCATTGTTCAGTTAAAAGAAACCAAGCTTGTTGATGCTAATGTTTCTTTTGATAGTAAGGTAACAAATACATAAGAAACGAAAAAATGGCTTAAGATTTGATAGTAATTGTTTCTTTTAATAGTCTTCCTTATTGATTGAATTGAGTCTTGACGAATTATTGTTAAACTCATTCCATTGTTCAGTTAAAAGAAACCAAGCTTGTTGATGCTAATGTTTCTTTTGATAGTAAGGTAACAAATACATAAGAAACGAAAAAATGGCTTAAGATTTGATAGTAATTGTTTCTTTTAATAGTCTTCCTTATTGATTGAATTGAGTCTTGACGAATTATTGTTCAATGCTGCATGATTTCACAATCATGTTTAATTTGATTATTGGGTTTTGGTTATCGCTTTGAGCATTGAAAGTATTTCTAAACATATTGACCTTATTATGATGGGTTTGATGGGTTTGCTTTGATTGATGTATGGGTTCTGATTGAATTATGTGGTTATAGAATTTTTTCCAATAGAAAATTCACACAAAATTATATTAGATTATAATTTTTTTACATTATTAGTGATCTTTGATCAATAAAGATTGATTCCTTCCGATCCATTTGGATTCAAAAAACTATCACAACAAGCTATCCACAAAGATTTAAAAAAGCAAAACAAAGATCAATAGTACTATAAACAAACTACTACCGATCTGGGGATTGTTAATATACAAGATATTATCAACACATGATCATAAAAAAATTTCAAGTCCATGCCAAAATAAACTGATCAGACTTAAAAAATAAGACTATGCGTGGAATTAAAATATATCGATATGGAATGATGTCCCCCCTGTCTCTCCGTCCCAAGTAAAATAAGATGATCTTCCTTTTTTCACCGAGAGAGCTTGCTTTGATAATTGATCTGCCTCCTCATTTGATTCCTTGAAGATGTGTTGGAAGCATATACCTTGAAAAGATGCAACCAGTTCCAATATTTTGAGTTTCCATTCTTCAATATTAATGGCTTGTAGGTTTCCTTTATGGTTTAACCAGTCAATTGTCACCTTCGAGTCCCCCAAAATCTGAATATATGGAATATCCAAGAGATTTTCTATGGTAAGAGTGGCCCACGCTCCCAATAGCTCCACTTTTGTATTCGAACCATCTCCGCAATTGAAGTACCATCTATAAGCCAGGGATTCTATGCATTTTATGATACCCCCTATGCCACAATTCAAGCCACCTTCTATAGAGGCTCCATAAAAAAAAAAATCAAAAGTATAACCATTAATCCGTATGATTAGACTATGTCTTAACCTCTATAATTTATGTGCTGGAGGATTTTTATTGAGCGCTCCAAAAATCTTGTAAACAATTGCCCAGGCCGAGGGCATTTTTCCATCAAAGAGCACTTTGTTACGTTCATTCCAAACGAACCATCATGTCCGAGTAGGCAACCTTTTTGATAAAGAATTGTTCTTTGTCCAGGAGTGCATACAATCAGTAAGTGACAAACCAACCCATGAGATTTTGTAATTAAGAAGGTGTGAAAATTTAGCCCAAAATGATTTTGCAAAGGTGCACTATATGAATAGGTGAGTGTTATCTTCAGAATTTTGTTTACAAAGATGACAAATACTTGGGCCCACCCATCCTTTCTTTTGTAATACATCCTAGGTTAAGATCCTGTTGTCTGTAACCAACCAAAAAAACAATATTATTTTCAGTTGTAAATGCCATTTCCAAAGGTTGACCTTCTAACCATGCCAAATAGGGAGATCCTGAGTAGATATAATAACATCATAAATGTTTTTGAAAGATAAGTTTCTAGAAGAGTCACCACCAGTCCATAGAAGTGTATCATCGACAGCTTCGTGGAGTGTGACTCCAGTTCTTTTTAACTCCGTGGTATAATTATCCCAATTTGAAGCATGATTCCCTGTCATTTCCAAGTCCTCACCACTCTTCCAAACCTCAACAAATGTAACTGGATCCCAGGTCATAGAGGCTTTTGCTAGGACAATTAATTGTTTTTGATTTAAGAGAGAAATAATCTCTTCTTGGAGAAATGATCTGTTTCCAATTCCGAGTATCCAATCTCTTCCAATAGAAATAAGATCACTGAATCCTAGCCGCTAGTTGAGCCAATGGGTGATAACAGGGATAGTGCGGGTAAGACTGGTCCAAATTCTAGAAGCAAAGTTGAAAATGTGAGATGACAATCTAAGCCAGTTGATTAGTGTAGTATTTTGTAGATATTTGTCCATTATAACCTAATGCCAAATACCTTCATGCATTAATACCCTCCATAGAGTATTAGCATTCAAAGCTGTATTGAAGTGAAAAAGATTTCGGAATCCCCAACCCCCATTATTTTTTGGTCTAGATAAGACCTCCCATCTACATAAATGATACTCTGTGTATCAGATTGACCATTCCATAGAAAAGGGAACACCACTTTTCTAATCTTGTTTATAACTGAGCGTGGAATAGCTTCCATAGACATCCAATTGACAAGCTGGCCTTCCATCACTATTTTAACCAGAATGTATATTCCTCCCAAATATAGCCACTTGTTACACCATAAACCAATTTTCTTTGTTAATTTGGACACTAGCCATTCCCAATCATCTGCACGATGTGTCCCTGTCTTTAGAAAGTATCATAGGTATCTGAAACGATTTGAAAGATCACTAAAGTTATAAGGAAGGAGTGTCTTGAAAGGGGTCAATTCTAACTCCGTGAGGCCTTCATAATGGACAATGGTCTTTGATTGATTAACTAATAGACCCGAGGCTTTACAGAATAAGAAAACAGGTTTGCCGATTTCCATCCATTCAATTAAGCTTTCCCTTGTCATAATGATAACATCGTCCACAAACAAAAGATGAAGAATTTTTATTAGTCTAGAGACTTTTATACCTGTTAGATTTCCTTCCACAAATTTATTTTTCAGTAATAAAATGAGGCCTTCCATCACTAGTATGAATAACAGGGATGATAATGGACATCCTTGACAAATTTATTGAGCATTCAAGAGATATCTTGCATATATGAATTTGTATGAATATATGACAATTTGTTTAAATGATATATATATATATATATATATATATATATATATATATATATATATATATATATATATATATATATATATATATATTAAATTACTAAAATAATATATACTAGGAAGATTGATACTTGATGTTTGGAATGTCTTATAGTTTTTGTGCAATTTATGTTGTGCTTGTTTTGCATGTACCATGTCTACAATGATTCAAAGATTTAGTTGTGGATTAAACCAAGACTTTGTTGGTGTTATTCTCTTTCTCCTACAAATCACAAATCTTTTTGAGGTAAGAATTTTTTTATTTTTTGAGGTAAGAATTTTTTTTATACACTAAATACATAGTTTAGAATGTAAATTGGAAAGAAAGAAAAAGAGAAAGGTACTTATTTTATTTTATTTTTATTGAAAATTTAATTGCAGTTTTTTTTGTTTGCTGGTGGTTCATTAACAATAATTTATTTAATATTTATTTTTTCAATATTATCTTTTCAAATTATGCAATGGCTTTAAAGTATTGTGTTTCTTTAAAGTTATTAGAACAAGGCACTTTAGGAACATTCTCAATTAATGTTTGCAAATTTCTATTGTTTTTTTTCCTTATATTCGTACAATATCTTTATATTATATTGTTTTCTCACGCTTAGGAGGATAATGTTATGTTTCTAGTTATTTATGTGTCACATGTTCGTTTTGAATTTTATATTAACCATTTAATACTCTAATTCTCTTGTGTTATAGGAAAGCAAATCTTGGCACATTGTAGGCGAGTACAAAAGTCCAAGTTTAGGTTGAAAATGTTGTTATAGAGATTTTATGGAAATTAGATTGATATTTTCCTAGTTAGGTGATAGTTGTTCCCATTACAATACATAATAAGTATCTTTATTGTCAGGTTTGATAGTTATCATTGTTATATTTCAAATTCTGCAAATACATATTTTATTTATGTTTTTGGTTTATGTTTTTGGTTTATTTGGAAAGTAAAATTGCCCTTGCAAGAATAGGAAAACAAATTGGTGTTATATCAACCATTTAATATTATAAGTATTTTATGTTCTAAGAAACCAAATGTTCTATCATTATAGAATAGCACAAAAGTGCAATTTCTCCTTGAAACATCCCTATGGATTTTTTTTATTATGAAAATTGACTTGCTTTTGAGGTAGTCCTTGCTTGGTGATAATAATGGCATTATAGTACATAATACCTATCTTCACTATAATGTTCAATGATAGGCATTGGTATGTGTTGTTCTAACATATATCCATCCATGATTCTTTGCACTAAAGATAGATAGTACTATTTGTATAAGAGAAAAAAATCCCTTTTGCAACAACAAACTTGGATTTTTGTATCATATAATTGAAATATAGAAAGAATAGACATTAAGTTGTTTGGTTAATGTTTGATTGAAATTCTAAAAATGCATATTTCATTCAAGTTATCATTATGTTTAGTTTCACTTCTAGATTATGTTATAAATGACTTGTTATCTATTACAAGGATTTCAATTATCAATAACATAATTGATGTATGGATTATGAAAAATTGAATTGTAGATGAAGCTTGTGGGATAAATACTATTATCCAAAGTAATGTTTACTGCAAAAGTCAAATCTTAGTTTGCAAAGCTTTTGATGTAGGCCTAGTGTAAATGGAATTGCTATTTATCTTCTTCTAGCTTAATGATAGTAGTTCTTAGTATAATAGATAATGGGGGCCTTTTATAGCTTAGTTAATTATTGTTACCCATCTATGTATTTTTGAGAAATGGATCTGTCATAAAGTGATATTTTCATAACAATAAAATTTCTTTTCTAAGAATAATATTTACAAAACGTTTTTGATAGAGGCATTGCCATTTGATTTTTTGTGTTTTTCCAACAGAAGAAAAATTCTTTCTTTCGTAAGAATTTTTTTTCCTTGTTGAGAATACTAAACTAATAGTCCTATAACAGTTGTTTTATAACTATAAGTCCTTTTTATACAATTATTTTCCACCTGATCACCTAATGGGCATCATCTAGGGGTTAGCAGTCTGAAACAATGAATTATACCACGTTTCCCCTGAATTGCAGTACCCTTTTTCCTGGTTGATGGTTTCCATTTTACTTCTCATGACCATAAAGTGTTGGTCGCTCCTTGTCCTCTTGCAAAGGACAAACAATCGATCTTTGCAAGAATGCAGGTCATGACCGAGTTTGTTACTCTCTATTTAGGATTGGTTTCAGGAGATGAGATTAAACCTTAGATTTTTCATGGCTCTTGAGAAGATTTTCATCTTGGGCATGGAGATCATATACAAACTGCCCTTTGATATTATCTCTACTATCCTATAAATATCGGGGGTCTATCATGGGAAAAGTGGGGGAGAAAGGAGAAAGAAAACTTATTCTAAAAGTTTGATTACGGAGCTTGGGCAAGGAACTTGGGAAAGGACTGCATCAACTTCTTTCTAAGCTGTAATCCATTTGTTTTATCAATAGAATATGTACAAGATGTTTAGCTCTACTTGCATGTGTATGTAATTGTTATATTTGCTTGTGGAGAATTAATGTTTTCATGTGTTATGATGCTTTATTAGATATATCATTAATTTATACATGATTAGCTTGATATTGTGAAAGGTTTTTGTGTCTCTATGTGTGTAAATATAAGTTGGTAAGAGCGTAGGGAATCTTCACAAAAGTTAGCAGCTAAGGAGCATGTAGGGACAACCATTGGATCACTTGGTAAGCCTTCCATTCCATCAATTTGTAGATCATTTTCGTGTATGAATTAGATCTAGGAAAATCTATCATTTACATATCTATTATTTCTTAGGTCTAGTGTTAGGATATTTAGACACTTAGGAGTTAGTTAAGATCTACTTGGTTACTGAAGGTGTTCATCCTCTGTTGGAATACCTGTGTTGTCGAACATCTAGGAAGAGCCTAAGGGAGGTATCTCCCGCAAGGTTCGTTTACCCTACAATAGACTGACAAGTCCACTAGGGCTACTTTTGCAGTTTACTCAGTTTCTTCCTCAACTTTTAAATCCATATTCTCAAGATCTTTTCTTGCTGTAAGCCCCATTTTTTGTTCTTGATCTATCGGTAAGTCTTTTCCATGGCTATTGAAAAGTATTCAGACCCATATTTGATAGATCTACTTCAGATCTATTAGTTTTCACACTTTCATGATGATGGTCGTGGGATATCTCTGCCCACATAGCGACCAAAACCTTGTGCTCACTTGCGGCTCCATTGTAGGGAGTGACCAACCCCTTTTGGTCGTTATTTTCTCCACTATAGTGAGCGACGTCTAGTGTGAGAATTTCACTATAGGGAGTGACCGATACCTTGTGGTAACCCTCTAACCCTCTACAAGGAGTGACTAGAGCTTTGTGGTCACTCTGTGGTAATTAAAATGGAGTGACTAGAGCTTTGTGGTCACTCTGTGGTAATTAAAATGGAGTGACTTGGCTCTGAAATCCAATTTTTGAAGGGGCATCCTTCAAACAAGGCCCATATTTGTGTCTATCCTATCTTCCACCCCTCTAGATCTCTCTTAGATATGTCCCAATAGTAACTTTTGAGTTCTTTTAATGCTTTTCGTCCTACTTGATTGCATTTTTTTGTTGTGCAATCCTTTATGTTTGCATTTGGTTATTTTCATTTCATTTGAAAGAGAAAAAAAAAGTCGCATTAAAATTTTTTCATTGCATTTGAAGGAATCAGAAAACCAAAATATAATTGCATTTTGGTTAGTGGGTGGAGCATGTTTGAGATTGCATTTAAAAAAAAATCCCCCTTTCATGGTCGGGGGGGGGGGTTACGAATTGTGTATCCTACAGTCTCTTTGAATCATATACCAAACACCTTTTGCATTCAAATATAATTTC
>CBVK0100670786.1:0-15882 GCA_900067695.1 Picea abies | reverse complement strand
CAAGAGTTTTCCTGCAAGGAGTGCAGTGAAATTGTCCGCAAGGTGTGCGTCGACAAAAGTTAGATTTTGTCTCTGGAAGGTCAGGAGAGATAACATTGTTCTCATTCTCGTAGAAGTGAAATTTAAGAATAGGAGCCATGCAAGGTGTCGTAGGCCGAGTGAAGTCTCAGAGTTACAACCTGAGCAAAATTGTTGAAGGACCATTGTTGCAAGGAGTGCGCAGAGTCGAAGAGGTTCAAATACTTGGAAGTATTTGAAGAAATTCCACAAGGAGTGCATGCAGGAGTCTTTTTGAAGAATTGAGTTGTGGAAAAAGATCAGAAGGGATAGATTCTTCGAAGTCATCGAAGAGAAACTCAAGAAGAATTAGTGCCTTAAAGTGTTGAAAGGAGGCGTAGCAAAGTTGTTTTGCAGGAGGACAAGTTCTGTAAGGGAATACCTTGTTCGTTTCATAGGAGTTGTCAAGGAAGCATTGGACGATCAGAATTCTCTGAGGGAAATTCATGAAGTCCCGAGAACCATCAGATCTTGCAGAGGAGTAAGGAGGGTTATGGTGAGTGTTTTTCTAAGTGCAAACTCAGGAGAAATCCTGTTGTAGGATCTGAACCAACAAGGGTTGTTGGATCACTCATGAAATCTCATTTCGGGGTTTCGTGAGTTGGAGAACTGAAAGCCTTGCCTCAATATTTGCGAGGTTGTGAAAGATGAAGTCCCAAAATAGCAAAGGAATCTAAGCCATTCATTGGAATAAGGACACATATCACGAGATCCTCTCTATTGGGGATTCAGACATCGGAAGTCAGAGGAGTAAGTCCTTCGATTTCATGAGTAATGAAGTCGCGAGAAGATCGAGACCATCCATTTGAAGAGGATAGGTGGTAGAGATCTAGGGATCTTGCGAACTCGAAGGTTCATGAGGCGAGAACCCAAAGGTTGGATGCTCCAAGTCGCAAAGTCGCGAAATCGCGAGGAGCGAGAATAGCCATTGGATCCAGGTCATGGGAGGACCATTGGATCAGGAACCCCATCGCATTTTGCACATTCGTGGGTTCAAAGGTTGAAAGGAGTCACTTTTGACATCAAAATTTGTGAAGTGCCAAAAGCTGGGCACGAGGGACATGTGGCAGAACCACAAAGTGGGCTCAGGAAATATACAGGTGGACACACGTCACCTAGTGGAAGGAGTCAACACTCCATTGACTTCTCGCATCTCGGGGACTTGCGAGATAAGAGTATGTGAGATCGACCCTTCGACTCGTGAAGTGGTGAGTAGCGAGAATGCGAGAAGAAAAGTCAACATCGCTTCTCGAGGGTTCGTGAAGGGAAGGTGCCAAGGTTGGACATTCGATCTCGCGAAGGTGTGAGAGGCGAGATGTGCTAGCGCTTAGCGTAGCCAGTGGCCACACATAGAGGGCGTTGACAGAGGAAGAGACATACCCGCATCGCCATCTTGGGTATCATGAGATTGGGAAGGAAGGAGTCGGGAGCTTTGACTCACAAACTTGTGAAATTGCGAGTTGCGAAAAGGACCTGTGGATCGATAAACGAAGATTCCAGCAGGGAATCAAAAGAGCCATTTCGGATCAAGGGGAAATTGAACAATCCTGTGAGCGGATCTTGGCTCGAGGGCCAATAGGTCTTTGTCATATTATTACCAAGATAAGTGTCAATTGTGTGTTAAATTACGTGTTGCATTATTATTTGCGTGTTTATTTTTATGGGTTTATCCTTTGTGTGGTTTACAACTGTCTTTATATTTATGGGTATTTCCTACCTATGATACATGTATATGTTACTATTATTTTCATATGAATCTGTGCATTTACATAATGTATTTGTCTGTTTTGAGTTTTATATATAAATTTTTGCAAGAGTTTTTGTGTGTATATGTTTTAGTTTTCATATAGTTCGAAATTTTTTACGTCGCATAGCCGAGTTTGATGTCGGGGATGTTACACTTGGGGAGGGATCAGACTTAGCTATGGAAGAGGTTAAGTTGACCCAGTTATTTTCTTGTATAGGTTCTCTGGAATGAGCTAACCCTTCTAAGAATTCTTCCTTCCTTTCCTTGGTAAGCTAAGGGTTGGTTCTTGATCCTCTATTATCAATGGAGGCATGGAGGGATAAATAATATGAGGAATGGGGGGACAACAACCTAACTTCATTCTCTCTCAAAATATCCAAATATATTGGGTCACGTCTAATCCTCTGAACGAGCTCTCCCAATGCAATTATTGGGTATAGATCTTATTTCCTTGAGATCAAGGCTTCCATAGGGATTTTTATAATTTTCCTTTTGTGGTACCTACTCTTGATCTTCACTCATAGGGACATGACCCCTTGGAAAATGTGTTGGTGAGGGAATTGGATTATATCTCATGTTGGGGCCCTCCAATTCCTCCCTTGCAAATTCCTCTTCCATTTTCCCAAATACTAGTCTTCTTGGGCATGTATATTGGAGGTGTCATTGCTCTATGAATATGCAACATATTAAAGGTATTTTTTTGTAATCTATCCTTTGTTAGTGGGGTTTAAGTTCTCCTACATTCAATGTTATTCCTTCTAGAATTCCTTTGGTTACATCAACCTCCACACATATCTTGGCTACTACTATTGATTCCATGGCTAGCATTTTATTGTCAACATTAAAAAATGTTCCCAACTTTCTTCCAACTCTTAATATGGTCTCAAGGATCCAATATTTGAGTGGTAAATGAGGAAGATTTATCCAAATTGGCAGTCTTGCAATTTTTCCATGCACTAGGTCAAAACTTGGCTCCCAATTCTTGATGAAAAGTGTTGTCACTTGGTTAAAATAAGGCATTCATGCTCTTATTCTATCCCTATTATCCTTGGTTTTAAATAGGATGATAATGATGCATCTAGATTTGAGGTGGAACTTTGGGGAGTAACCTAGCATCTTTCCTTAGGTAGTTGATACCCATACTTTGAGTATTTTCTCTACTAATTATTTTCCATTGAACTTCCCAATGAAGGATTTTTCTGAGTATTTGAGCATCATTTCTTCCACTAACTCCTCTTGTAACTCTCGTTTCATCTCTCTCTTTTTATTCTTTACACATTTAGATTCTCTGCATCATTTCTTCATTTTCGATTCCCTTTGCATGTCTTCTCTGTCCCCTTCCTTCCCCTCCTCTAGGATCTTTCCATCTGTGCTAGTGTTGAGTTTGAGAGGTGCTCTTGATTCAACTTCATCTATGATAATTTCAAGGAGCTTAGATGGCAGTATTGATGTAAGAATGGATTATAGGCTTGATTCTTCTAGATTTTCCTCCCTCTTAATCTTGTTGACAAGATTCTTTTGGAAATCTTGGGATGCCACTTCTATGGGGGTGTCATCCTATCCTAGCAATCAGGTTGGTGGTTGTGTCATCATTTGAGGTACCATCATTACCTACTCAATCTGCCTTTTATCCAATCCCAAACATCCTACCTTCTTTGCTTCCCGATGCCTGAGCTTGTGGTCCATGCCACTTGTTAAATCCTAGGTTTGTACCTCTTCCTTCTATTCCTCCAATCAACTCATCCATATGTCAATATAGCCTCTACTTAGTTTTTCTTCATGGTGTGTTGAGTCATTTCAATTTGTTTTTCTCATGCTTTATTTTCTTTTTATTAATTCCTTTCTCTTTATAAGGTCAATTCAGGTCATGAGTTGAATTAAATAAGTCACATCACCATGGTTATGTTACTATTGGGTTGAAAAAAGGATAGCTTAGGCCTGTTGATGCAAAAAGGTAATGATTGCAAGAATGACCCCATTCTTGCAATCAACAAAAAAGTGTTGTTTTATGAGTTTTAGCATTCTAAAAAATATTAAAAGTTCAAATAACAGTGTGTTGGCACCCAACATGTGATCACATATTCTTGTACACTCCAGATCATGCACATTTCTTGCCATGTGCAACTATCATTGCAATTTTATGTTAATATCGTGCATGTTTGGGCCTCGAGAAATTATCATTGCAGGGTTTGGTGCAGTTATGATTTCAGGCCTTTTATGAACCCAAAATAATGCAAACCTATGACCACTATTCTTAGCAAAAGCAGCTAGAGAACAATGGTGTCCCACAAAGAATGTTGGAAATTGAATAGAACAAAGCCAATAGGGCTCGAACTGTTCGAAGATATACCAAACATTACAGATATATTTATCAGAGGATAATGGTTTGACTTCATATGCACCATCAATGGACATCACACATTATTTTCCCTAATCTTCGCACAAAACTTAGATGGATTCTAGAATCAACTTGGGGAAACCACCATTCACATTACATAACACTTCATTGTTGAGGAATGCACTCTCCCGATTAGTGGTGAGAGATGGTTTAAAAAGGGAAAATTGCCAGTTGAATTCTATAATAAATTTTTGGTGGCAAAACATCAAAAACTTGATTGGATCTAGGGAATCCCAATCCTTTGGATTAAAGAAGAGTGGAGAGGTATTATGTTTGTAATTCAATGATGTATCATGGGATAAGGTAGATTCTTAATCATTTAATATTATCACATTAGATTCCTCATGCACTTAAATGGTGACAAGGAATTAAATCTCCCCTTATATTTTCTTAAGAGCTTAACTAAAATGTCTAAGAGAATCTAGAATTACCCAGAATTGGCTCATAGGAGCCTCTACCACTAGGGGTTAATTAAAATACTGGTTCTCTTTTCTTTGAACAGACTGGAAATTATCTGGAAGGATTTTCTGGTGTATTTAGGATTACAGGAAGAACATGAGGTTAATCAACAGCCAAAAGAAAAACATGACAAGGTTTCCTACGAAGATAGGGTTTCTCCTGAACTTGGGAGTGAATCCAAAGATATCTAGCGAGCCAAGGAGAAGACCTCACCTAAAAAAGGGAGGACCCGATCAAGGAAAGAAAGATTAACTACTCCACAAAGGGAGGAAATTCCTCGAAGACAATTAAGGTCCTTCACATCAAAACACAGGGAAAGAGAAAGTGGCAAGGTATATGTCAGAAAATATATTAGAAAGGAATAAATTCAAGCCAACCCAGTAGGTCAATCATCCCTTGAACATTTGGGAGATAATCCTATACCCACAACTATGCAAGAAGACAAAAATCCCAAGTTGAGAACAACGAAATAGAGAAAGAGTAATCAGGCCAACCCTGATATTGTTGCAGCAGAGTTTGTGTCATTAGACACCCATATTGACAATTCCCTTGTGTCCAAACAAAGTAAAAAGAGAAAGGGGAGATAGGTCCTTGAAATACCAAGTAAAACCAATAGAAAAACCAAGCTCACAAACCATTTGAGGTTGAATTCCAAGGCATTCTTTGACCCATCCTTAAAATACCAAAGGCCCATAGTGATTGAAGATCAAGATACCGATGAAGACCTCTCTAAATTATCCAATATGGAGGAGATGGATATACATACCTTGAAGGGGATGACAGAGGAAAAGACTAGGAAAATATGTAGTGAAGGGGAGTTTTTGGGGGGTATCAAGCATCAAGATTTGGATGTGCTTTGTAGTATCCAACTATTAATTTTTCCACCTAGTGAATATAATTTTTGGTGACAGATTGTGTTTTCTCAACTCTTATTTGTCTTATTATCTTATATGGATGCAAATTGAAATGCATGAAAATATTTGTTTCTTTTCCTTTCAACTATTGTCTCAATCAACTGTTTATTGTCATGCAACCTAATTACAGCTATTGTTTCAGTGAATATTTTATTGTCATAAAACCTATTTGTAGGAGTTTTGTCTAGGTACATATTTTGGATCTAAAATATCATTTTAAGTCTAAAAGTTCATACATCAAGTCACGCATTGTATGCTTGTTAGTATTTCCTTTGTTTTATCTTCATATTGTTATTTGCTTACCAGGATGCATGCCACCAGCTAAGGAAAACCTTGTAGTTGATGTTTTTGAACAACCTAATTAGATCCTTGTCCTTAGAAACCCATCTATTAGCTGACCATCAAAACAAACAAACTTAATTCATAAAAAACCAATCATTCCAACACTTGAGTTGGCTTATCTCTACACTTTAGCAGTCAGGTGAAAAACTTGGGACCAACATCTCTTGGCATCGTTGTCGGGGAACAAAGTAACAGAGTATACTTCCATGGGAGAATGACACTGATCATATATCATATTTGATGGTGAACACAGATCATGCACAAAACAAACTGCCATATTTCACTCGATGACTCTACTGAATGAAAATCTATTAAGGAATTTTGGCTCCCAAGAGGGGATTCAATAAATCAAATCTTGAGCATACTAAAGCCTCAAAAGTCAACGTTGACCTAAATGGTGACACAACAAATTATGATCCAGAGAGGCAACTAAGGAGGTTCACACTTTCTCAAAGACATCCATTTCCATCCAAAGTAAGGCCTTCATTTGAAAAGGTTTCCCTTGTCCTAAAAAAAAATCATCCTAACATTATTATTTTTGAAAACCCCCTTGTGATAAGCCCTCATATATTTCCTACCTCATCTTCTTCTCCAACAACCACATCCACATCTTCTCCTCATATTCAAATGACAATTGTCCCAAACATGGATTTTAATAGGATGAAATCCATCATTACAGCTAGGTATGCACCTTTAGTGTTGCCTCAAAACTTAAATGCATTTCTAATAGGTGACTACATGAAATATCTTCTCAAATGCAATGGTGAGGGAGATGTGATTTCTAAAGAACATCTGGTAGCATTTTACATCTTTGTATATAATTTTAACATTGAACATACAGATGTATGGATGAGGTTGTTTGTGCAGATCCTGGATGGAGAGGTAATGAAGTGGTTTCGTGGTCTAACTCCATATTCTATCATAGGTATTGAGGCATTGGATGAGGCATTTATAGAACAGTGGGGAGATAGGAGGGATTACATGTACTACATCACTAAGTTTGGAGCTTTGAGAAGGAAGAATGATGAGTCTGTATCATAATTCACTAAAAGGTTCAATAAGATGTATAAAAAGATACCTGATGAGATCAAGACAATTGAATCCTCAACCAAGATCAGATTTTCAAATGCATTTGTTGCTGAATTTTATCTCATGTTAAGAGAGAGGAGGTCCATCACTTTGCTATCTATGCAAGAGGAAGCCATTAAGGTTGAT
The DNA here is from genome assembly GCA_900067695.1 of Picea abies. Lineage (NCBI taxonomy): Eukaryota > Viridiplantae > Streptophyta > Pinopsida > Pinales > Pinaceae > Picea > Picea abies. The sequence continues at coordinate 8,750 of CBVK0100670786.1, read as the reverse complement.
TCTAACATCCTAGAATCAGAAAAATTGAAGAAGAAATTATATAGGGATAAAAATAAACAAAGGGAATAGCTTCCTTCTTCTTCCTACTCAACATAATATGACCCAAAACTAGATGAGGTGACGTGGACCTTGAATGCCTTGAATTCATAAATAAATAAACTAAAATCCAAAGACAAGCAACATAACAAACCATATCAGGATGCTGCAAATAGGAACACTAATCAATTTAGAAGACCTAACAATGTCTCTCAATTCATGCAGAGGGAAAGGAGGAATGTTGAAGATGAGATCGTTGTTCCCCCTTTTTAGAACAATGAAGTTGAGGAGATGTATGAGGGTACTAACATTGGAGATGAATCTGAAGTACTATTTAATGAAATTGACCTCTATCCTAGTCATCTAACCCAGTAAGACTATGAAATCTCCCAATTGTCAAACCAGTTTGATGATGATGGAAAGGGAGAATATATTTTTCAAAGCCAGCCCCAAAATAAGTACGATTTAAGGCCTAGGTCAAGGGGTCCAAAAACAAATGTTCCCATTCAAAATAAAAAATCATATTCCCCTTCCAACAAAGGTCCAAACAAAGACAGAACAAATAAATTAGATCAACAACATCCAACTAAACTTGTTGTTCTAGAAGTAAAATAAGCAAACAGACAACCAACTTCTTTTAGCATAGAGCATGAGCTAAGAAAAATCAAGATCCCTGTACCTTTGACAAAGTTAGTGAAAAATGATCCTTTCAAGAGGTCTATCATGAAGATTTTGAAGCCACCTACTTCTGCTATCTCAGATTCTGATGTGATCAACCTGCATGATGAGAACCTTGCTATCATTGTTGTCCCACACATTGAAGATGGGTCTAATGTTTCCCCACCTTTTTATATATCCTTGAATGTACATGAAAAAATATTACTTAATTTCCTAATGGATTCAGGGGCCTCTCATAATGTCACGCCCAAGGTTTTCATGGAAGAGTTACAGCTAGAAATTACCAATCCATATCGAGATCCTTACTCTTTTGACTACAAAAAGGTTAAATGTTTGGGATTAATTAAGGATCTAGTTTTTTTCTATCTCAGTTTCCCATGAAAATCATGGTTATGGATATTGTTGTAGTTGATATACCTTCCAAGTTTGGCATGCTTATATCTAGGTCCTGGGTCAATAAAATAGGAGGATCCCTGCAGACGGATCTTACATATGTGACCATCCCTGTTTCTAGAGGATAACACATAAGATTGTACATAGAAGTCAGGTTGGCTTACATTGTGAGTGATCATCATAATCCAGGTAATCATCAAATTTATGTTGTTGAGGATGAAATTGGGTCATCTATTTTTCATATTAATGATGATGCTCCAAAAATATTAGTCAGCAAATGAAAAAATCATCCAGAGGTATGCCAAGGAAATGAATTATGGAATATGTGTTTTTATGGTTCATCTTCAAAGGAGGGTTCTAGTTCTAGCATAGTCCTCATTTCCCCTTCAAAGGAGATGGTGTCACTCTCATACAAATTAGAATTTGAAACAACCATCAACATAATAGAGTATCAGCCTTTGGTGCTGTGGTTAAGAAATGCTAAGGATTTGACCATTGAAAAATTGGCACTCTTTGGTGATTCTAAACTAGTTGTTAATCAGGTGAAGGAAATTTATCAATCAAAACAGCTAAGGCTAAAACAATACAGGAATGAGGTATGGCACATAGTTGACTATTTCTTTCTAGCATTCTATATTTCCTTTGTCCCGAAAGATTCTAATCAAAGGGAAGAATATTTATCTCTGGTTGCTAGTACCTTCAGGCCTCCCATTGGTCCAAATGTTAAATATGAGGTGGAGGTTAGGCACATAAAAACTATACCAAACAATTTCAAGCACTGGCAGGTTTTTAGTGACGATCTGGAGCTCAAGAGATTTCTACAAACCATTGAGGAATTTTCAAATATTTCCATTGACCAAGAGAATGAGGACAATGAAATAGAAAATTAGCAGGCACCTCCTTTTCTGAACAAGGTGGTTGGTCACAAAGTTGTGGAGCTCAAAACAAATCATATTCCAAGGGGCTTAGTACCACTAGAGAGGTTGTTTGACATAAATTATGTCTCCAGGAAATATATCATTAAAATTTAGGAACAAGAGGTTTTAGACTGAAATATTGGGACAACTACAAATCCTAAAATTGTCAAGATATCTAGAGAACTGCTAAATGAGCAGAGAGATAGGTATGCCAACCTTATGAAAAATTTACTGATATTTTTGCATGGTCTTATGAGGACTTGAAGACCTTTGATGCTTGTATACTTTAACCTTGTACAATATTTACTGCAAACATATTTTCAGTAAAAGAACACAAAAGATACAATGGAAAATACACACATTACACATAGATTTTTCCCCTGTAAATCCAAACTGGGAAAACCAACATATTATATATTCATCCATTGTGATACATTGTTTAAGATGAAATATACATATAGGATCCAACGACATCCAAAACCATAACCCAATGACCTGGATTAGTCAACAAACCTAATTCCTTAACCGAAACTAGAAAACCATCGACAAAAACCATGTACTGAAAAATCTCCCAACAATCGACATGAAAATCGAGGTGACATGTTTCCCAAGGCAAAAAATTTACTAGTCATGCATAGAATATAACACATACCTAAAAATACTGACATTATTCATCACAATATTCCTCTAAAGGTAGGATCAAATCCATTTTGGAAAAAAATTAGACAATTTAATCCTCTGCTAATGTCTATTATTGAATAAGAATTGAAAAGGATGTTTGATTCCAAAATCATTGTGCCCTTGAGATATTTAGATTGGGTGGCCAACTTGGTACCTGTCAAGAAAAATAGTGGATAAATACGTTTATGTGTGGACTTTAGAAACCTAAACAGGTGTGCATTGAAAGATAATTATCCATTTCCCAAGATGGACCATATTTTGAAAAGGGTAGTAGGTTCCCACAAAATTTCCATGTTGTATGGTTATTCTGGATACAACCAAATAACAGTGCTTGAAGAAGACAAAGAAAAAACTTCCTTCACTACAACATGGGGCACATTCATGTATTAGAAAATTCCCTTTGGCCAGATGAATGTAGGGGCCACCTTTCAGAGGGCCATGGACATTGAATTTATGGGTGAAAAGGACAAGTTCATGGTTATATATCTTGATGGCATCACCATTTTATCAAAATATGATGATGAGCATCTACAACACCTAGAGAAAATCTTTCAAAAATGCAAAAGGTATGGAATCTCTTTGAATCCCCAAAAATACCATTTTCAATGTTAGAAGGAAAGCTCCTAGGCCACATTATATATGCAAGGGGATAAAGATAGACTTGGAAAGAGTAGATGTTATTTAGAAAATTGACATCCCCAGGAATAAGAAGGCCATACAATCTTTTATAGGAAAAATAAACTTCTTGAGGCGTTTTGTACCAAAATTCCCTGAGATCATTAGGCCTATTACTAACATGCTGAAAAATGATGTTGATATTAAATGGTCACATGAAGCCAGATCATTCTTCCAAAGGATAAAGTAGGCTTTGATTGAAGCCCATATTCTGGTTAGTCAAGATTATTCCAAATAATTCCTGATTTCATTTTTTTCTTTGAGGAGACTATTGTTGTTGTACAGCTGTAAAAGAATGAAGAAGGGCATGAAAAACCCATTTCCTTCTTCAACAAATGACTCAGGGATGAGAAAATAAAATATGACATCTTGGGGAATCATGCTTATTCCTTAGTCAAAGCCTTGAAGTCCTTTAGGGTTTATGTTCTGCAATCTAGCATAACAACTTATGTTCCTAGTAACAGTGTGAAGGAGATCCTTGTCCATACAGAGAGTGAGGGAAAGGGGGGAAAGTGGATAGTCAAACTTATATAATATGATATGCACATAAATACTACTAAGCTGATCAAGGGACAAGGCATTGCCAAATTGTTATCTGATTCAAATTGCAAAGCATTGGAATTGCATCATACCTTCAATCAATCAGATTCTCCACTGATGCAGGATGGGAGGAACACCATGAAGGTACTTGATAAGTATTCTCTTTCAACCAAGTATAAAGATATCATTTATTTTTTATAGCACCTAGAATTCCCGCCAAAGTTGGAAAAATCCGAAACTAGGTCTCTTAATTTGAAGGTTGTAAAATTCTTCATTTTAAACCAGAATTTATATTAGAAATACCATGTCGGTATTTTGTTGAAGTGTATGGATGAACATGAGTCAAAACAGGGTGTAACATATATGCATAGAGTATTTTTTGGAGGGCACCAGCATTGGAAAGCCACAACCCTCAAAGTTATAAGGGCTAGACACTACTGTCCCACCATATTTTCTGATGTGTTTGCTATGGTAAGATCTTGTGAAGAATTTCATAAATTTGCTAGAAAGCATAAATTAATCTCACTGCCCCTGAAACCCATTGCTAAAAATGGCCCATTTCAAAAATGGGGCCTATATTTCATCGGTGAGATAAGCCCACCCTCCAGTGGACAACACAGGTGGATTCTAACTGCCATTGATTAATTTGGATTGAATTTGTTCCTACCAGGAATTCTATTGACAAGGTGATCATGAAATTTTTGGAGACAAACATCTTTGCTAGGTTTAGATGCCCCAGGAAATTAGTAACAAACAATTCTTAGGCATTCAATTCCAAGGCTATGTTTGATTTATGTTTGAATTACAACATTATCGTGACACACTATACACCATATTATCCACAGGGGAAAGGGTTGGAAGAGTCATCAAATAAAACCCTCATCGGGATCATCAAGAAATTGTTGGATGAAAATAAAAAATCATGGGATTCCAAACTGAAGTATGCCTTATGGGCTGATAGGATCAACACCATGAAGTCACTGGGTACCTCTCCATTTTAGCTAATCTATGGGGTGGATGTTGTTTTTCCAACCCAACTTGGTCTACCAATGTTGAAATATTTGCAGCAAGAAGTGGAGGATCCTAATGGCATCCAAAGGAGGATTTTTCATATTATTGTAGTTCAAAAAATGAGGGAAGCATTAAAAGACAAGACTGGGGCTTACCAGAGCAAGGTCAAGGCATCCTTTGACAGGAAAACAAAAAAAAGATACTTTTCAAGCAGGTGATATGGTTTTAAGGTGGGATGCCAAAAGGGAAGACAAACCCAAGCATGGTAAGTTTGATAACCTTTGGCTTGGTCCTTTCAAAGTGGCCGAAGTTCTAGATAGTAATACATTTATATTGCAAAATATGGATGACACTAAGATCTTTGGAAGCCCGGTCAATGGGTGCTTCCTGAAGCATTACTTTGTCTAATGAACTAGAGGTGGTTCATTCTGTACATAGCTGTTTTGATTTCTAGTTTGATTCAGTAGTTTATTTTGAATAAAAGACTCCATAAAACAATAAAGGCACTAGGGTATAGTTTCATATTTGATTTTCAATTGAAATAAGACAAGTAATAGGGATAGTAAAGGGATTAAAGTGACTGGTGGCAGAAATGAAATAACTAAGTGAGAAAATCTATTGTTCTTAGCACCTCACAGGGAAGTGCTACCCCTAGTTGGAGTCGATGTTAAATCCTAGTTCTTCACCTCTTCCTTCTATTCCTCCAATCAACTCATCCATCTGTCAACCTAGCTTCTACTTAGTTTTTCTTCATGGTGTGTTGAGTCATTTCAATTTGTTTTTGTCATCCTTTATTTTCTTTTAATTAATTCCTTGCTCTTTATAAGGTCAATTCAGGTCATGAGTTGAATTAAATAAGTCACATCACAATGGTTATGTTATTATTGGCTTGAAAAAAGGATAGCATAGGCTTATTGATGCAAAAAGTTATTGATTGCAAGAATACCCCCATTCTTTTAATCAACAAAAAAGATTTTTTTATGAATTTTAACGTTCTAAAAAATATTTAAAAGTTAAAATAAAAGTGAGTTGGCACCCAACATATGATCACATCTTCTTGTACACTCTAGATCATGCACATTTCTTTCCATGTGCAACTATCATTGCAAGTTTATGTTAAAATATTGCATGGTTGGGCCTCAATAAATTATCATTGCAAGGTTTGTTGAAGTTATAATCTTAGGCCTTTTATGAACTCAAAATAATGCATACCTTCAACCACTATTATTAACATAAGCAGCTAGAGAATAATGGTGTCACCCCGATAATGCTGGAAATTGAACACAAAGCCAACAGGGATCTAACCATTCGAAGCTATACCAAAAATTAGAGATATATTTATCAGAGGAGAATGGTTTGAATTCATATATGCCTTCAATGGACAATACATAGGAGTTTCCATAATCTTTGCACAGAATTTTGATGGGTTCCATAATCAACTCAGGGAAACCACCATTCACATTACAGAGCACTTCATCATTGGGGAATGCGCTCTTCGAATTAGTGGTGAGAGATGGTTTAAAAAGGGAAAATTGTCAGTTGAAGTCTCCGATAAATTTCTAGTGGTAGAACATCAAAACCCTGATTAGAGCCAAGGCATCCCAATCCTTTTTCTTAAAGAAGAGTGGAGAGGTATTTTTTCTGCAATTCAAAGATATATCATGGGAGAAGGTAGATTCTCAATCTTTCACTGTTATCACATTAGATTCCTCATGCACTTAAATGATGAAAAGGAACTAAACCTCCCCTTCTATTTTCTTAAGATCTTAACTAAAATGTCTAAGAGAATCCAAAATTACCCATAATCATCTCATAGGAGATTCTACCACTAGGGGTTCACTAAAATAATGGTTATCTTTTCTTTGAACGAATTGGAAATGCCCTAGACAGATTTTCTGGTGTCTTCGGGTTTACATGAAGAAAAAGAGGTTAAACAATAACCAGAAGAACAACATGATGAGGTTTCCCAAGAAGCTAGGGTTTCTCCTAAACCTGGGAGTGCATCCAAAGATACCCAACGATCCAAGGAGAAGACATCACTTAAAAAAGGGAGGACCCGATCAAGGAAAGCAAGATCAATTACTCCACCAAGGGAGGAAATTCCTCAAAGACAATTAAGGTCCTCCACATAAAAATAGAAGGAAAGAGAAAGTGGAAAGGTATATGTCATAAAATATATCATAAAGGTATAAATTCAGGCCATCCCAACAAGACAATCATCCCCTGAATATTTTGGAGATAAGACTATGCACATAGCTATGCAAGAAGACAAAACTCCCAAGTTGAGAACAACCAGACATAGGAAGAGTAATCAGGCCAACCCTAATATTGTTGCAGTATATTTTGTGTCATTAGACACCCAGATTAAATATTCCATTTTGTCCAAATAGAGTAGAAAGAGAAAGGTGAGTCAGGTCCTTGAAATACCAAGTAAACCCAATTGAAAAACTAGGCTCACAAACCAATTGAGGTTGAATTCCAGGGCATTGTTTAATCCATCCTTAAAATACCAAAGGCCCATAGTGATTGAATATAAAGATACTAATGAAGACCTCTTCAAATTTTACAATATGGAGGATATTTCTATACATACCTTGAAGGGGATGACATGAGAAAAGTCCATGAAAAAATTCAATGAAGGGGAATTTTTGGGGGTATCAAGCATCAAGATTTAGTTGTTCTTTGAAGTATCCAACTGTTATGTTTTCCACCTGGTGAATGTAATTTTTGGTGACATACTGTGTTTTCCAAACTCTTATTTGTCTTATTATCTTATCTGGATGCAAATTGAAATGTATGCAAAGCTTTGTTTCTTTTCCTTTCAACTATTGTCTTAATGAATTGTTTATTGTCATGCAACCCGATTTCAACTATTGTTTCAATGAATAGTTTATTGTTATATAACTTGTTTGGAGGAGTTGTGTCTAGATATATCTTTTGGATCTAAAATATCATTTTAAGTCTAAAAGTTCATAAAACAAGTCACACATTATATGCTTGTTAGTATTTCCTTTGTTTTATCTTTTTATTTTTATCTGCTTACCATGATGCATGCCACCTGCTAAGGAAAACCTTATAGTTAATGTTTTTGAACATCACAACTAGATCCCTTTCCTTGGAAACTCATCTATCATCTGACCATCAAAACAAAAAAAATTAATTCATAAAAAAAAATCATTCCAACACTTGAGGTATCCTAGCTCTTCTCTTTAGCAGTCAGGTGAAAACCTTAGGACCAACACCACCCTTAGTTGAGCGCTTGTCCTCCTTTGTATCTTCTTCTTTCTATTCTTCTAGATATTTATAGTTAAGGAACCTTAGGCTCATCCCAAGGGTTTCCCTTTCCTTTTCGTCCCTCCTCGTCAAGTATATGTATACTTATATATGAATATATATCTATATATGCATACATATATGTATGTATGTATTTACACACACACACATATATGAGTGTGAGTTTCAATTTGTAGTATATTTAATAATTTATAGTATACACACATATATGCATATATGTATGTACAAGGTTATGAATTTTCAATGGAATGGGTGTTGTGAGTGGGGAATCCCCCTATGGAATAGCACTTAGGGTTTTATCATGCATGTAGAAAAGACCTAAAGATTCCTACTTTTTACCATCATCCCAGACCTAATCTGTTAAGCCCTAATATTGGCTGATTAGTCCTTAATTGGGGAATATTAAATTAGTAATGTTATTTTATTTATGTCAGCTTTATTCCATTAGTTGTAATTATACCTACTAGTCTCCTATATATAACAAGGAGACATTTTCATTTGGAATCATCTTGTACTTGAACATTT
>CBVK0100670785.1:0-15882 GCA_900067695.1 Picea abies | reverse complement strand
AGCCTAAGCGTAACTGTAAGCAAAGTGTTTGACGAAATACCACAACCAGAAAAAGTTTTAAAAAGACACCAAAACCGTGATGATCCTTTCATAATGGCTTGGGATCATTACAAAAACGGCCCTGAAAATACATAAAGATGTACTGATATGAAAAATTCCAAAATAAGCCAGTTGGATTAGGTGGGTGGCCACCAATATCCTCTTGGAAATTGTGTAGGGATTCAGACAACCCTGGAAGTGTAGAACCCACAATTACAAAGAATTACAGAAGAACGTGTTGAACTAAAAACAATCAAGAGGAGCCAATTGTAAAAGGTGGGTGGCCACCAATATCCACCTAGATCAGTTATACCAAATCCTACATTCTCCCTTCCCTCACATCTAATCACAAACCCATCTCCTTGCATATCCACCAAATTCCTGATTATGGACTACTCCCTTTCCGCTTTAATCCTCTTTGGCTCAACCATCCCAAGGTGACTTCCTTAGTTGAATTGACTTTGAAAACTTGGATTCCCGACACTCCAGTTTTATATGGGAGAAAAATGTCATTATGGTGAAGCAAGCCTTCAAATTTTGGGCCAAAGCCTCATACAAATAACCAGATAGGGATAAAGAAATTATTAAAGTGCAATTGGATAATTTTCAAAAAAATCTTGAACATAAAGAGATCATTGTACAACTACAAAAGGAAGAGCTTGGTCTACAGATTCAATATCAAAGGGCAGTGAGAAATGAAGACTAAATGTGGAATTTGAAATCTTGAAGACTTTGGATAAAAGTCAAGGATAGGAACACCAAGTTCTTTCACAACTAGGCTAAAGAAAGACAATATAGAAATAATGTCTTTAGTATTGGCCTTGAAGATGGATCTCAGGTGACATACTTTTCTAACATTAAAATTGTGGCCAAGAGACATTTTTCTGATCTATTTTCTATGCAAGAAGAAGTGGAAGTGACCTCTTTTCTTGAGCACATCCCTTCCCTTATCTCTCACGACGAAAATTTGGCCCTCACTCAACCAATCTAAGAAGCAAATGTTTTTGCATCCATATGGAGCTTGGTTCTAGATAAGGTTCTAGGTTCATATGGATTTGCTGTTTCTTTTTATAAATATTTATGGAATCTGATTAAATAGTATTTGAAGTGCATGTTGCACTATTCCCATCAATCTCTAATATTGGGAGGAAACACCAGTCCCTCCTTCCTTGCATTAGTTCCAAGAGAATCCAACCCTACATCCTTTTCTATTTACAAACACATATCTTTATGTATTTATTCCTACAAATATTAACCAAGATCATAGCCTCTTGTCTCAAAAACATCCTCCCCAAACCAAGGAGGTTTTATGCAAGACAACAAGATTATGGAAAACATAGTGTTGGTCCAGGAAGTTATCCACTCAAGCATCAACGCTAAGGGAAAATGTATGCTCATTAAATTGGATATGGCTAATTCTTTTGATCATGTCCGACATAATTTATTGTTTCATGTTTTAGAGTGCTTTGGATTCGGTCAACAATTCGTAAAATGGGTATCGTTTCGTATTATTAGCCCCTGGATAGCACCTTTAGTGAATGCTAGGCCAATTGAATTCTTCCAAATCAGCAGAGGTCTTTGTTAATGATGTCTCCTTTCACCTATTCTATTCATCATAATGGATGAAAACTTAATTAGGAAATTATAATTGGAAAGGTTGGATGGGGATCTTCCATACCTACAAATAGGTTGTGGAGTAAAAAATATTAATCATTCCCAATTTTCTTATGACACCCTTTGGATGGGTGGGGCTTCAATCATTATTTCCTCTAGATTCAAAATGGTTATGGACTCTTTTCTTGATGCTTAAGGAGGAGCAATGAACAATAGAAAATGTCAGATCATGGGATGGAACATTTCTCCTAAATAAATGGGTGTTATATCTAGAATATTTAAATTTATAGTGGCAGAAAAATGGTCCTCCTTCCATTATCTAGGCATTCCAATTTCCATGAAAAATTCCACCTCAGAGGAATGGCTTCCAATTGTTGAAGATATTAATGAGAAGTTTACTCAATGGGGTTCACAATGTTAAAACCTTGTAGAAAAATTTGTTTTGATAAAAGATTTGTTATCCACCCTCTCGATCTATCAATACTCTGCTTTGTTGGCCACCAAAGGGGTAACTAATCAAATTTCAATGAAACTCAGGGAATTTCTATTGCTCGGAGGAAAATCCAATAAAAAAAATTCCATTTAGTGAATTGGAATCAAGTAGTCAATCCTAAAACAAAGGTGGGTTAGGAATAAGGATTCCAAAAATTATGAACAAGGTAGTGGGGTAGAAAATGTTGCGGGGACAAGTTTCAGGGCACAAAGCCTAGTGGAAAATGGTGTTAGTGAATAAGTACTTCATCGATTCCAGGATAACATCTTTAGGAAAAAATCCTAAAGTCTCTAAAGGATCTCCTATCTTCAAGATTTTATTTGATGTTAAAAACTCCTTCTATGAGAAACCGTCTTGGATCCCTGGAAACGGTCGACATATCTGAATTTGAGAATATCACATAATGAATAATGATTGTCTCACTTTGCAACAAGAATTGGAACCTTTTTAGTTTTGGATGGTAGAGCAAGAATAAAAATATCTCTATGATTTATCTGTATGGTGTAATTCCTCATTGGATTGGACAAGGTAGAAATCACTTCCATTACTAGCCCCTTTGGTGCCCTTATATAACTCTTTGCTCACATATTTGCATGGTTGTGCTTCATGGACTAAAATGTGTGTGGATTCTTGTGGATGGAACTACTACATTTTCACTGTGAACAAGGGGTATCCTTATATGATTGAAGCATCTATTTCCTTTCTACGCTCTGGTTTGTGGGATTTTGTATGGGATAATGATGGTCTTCCAAAAATAAACTTCTTTTGTTGGTTTCTTTCTCATAGGAAAGTGATAACCTCTGAAAATATCTATAAGCGTGGTATTGTAGGGCCTTCATGTTTTTCTCCCTTCCTGTCCTAGGAGGAATCTTCTCAACATCTCTTTGTGGAGTGCTTCTATGTGAAGGAATTATGGTGAAGTATCATGGGTTGTTTGGTTCATAGGTTTGAGCGGCATGACTCTTTATCATTTTTCTTTGCTCAATGGTGGAAAATATATGGTGGAAGTTTTAAACAAAAATCTCAATTTAAACGTTGTTGGGAAGCTCTCACAAAATATGTCTGCTGGAGTATATGGTTAACAAGGAATAAAGCAATTTTCCAAGAGGAAATAAGGCACTCCAGACAAACGACAATCAAGTCCCTCTAATCATTGACAGAATGTATGTAGCCCTGTATAAATGAATTGGATCAAGATTCAGATGAATATGAGAATAGATCGATGAATATATTTATAATGGAATCTTCGAAGTCTCACGTCAAAAGCACCAATAATTTTTTTATATGGGTGATCAGGCTATCCATCTGTGATTTTAAGGATTGGCTCTTGAAGCAACAAACAAATACTCTTTTCTTTGATGGGGCTTCTCGAATAAACCTAGGGATGGTAGGTGCATGGGGGATAATATGTGATCCTAGAGGGAATACTCTTGTCCACTATGCTTGGGGTTTAGGGAACACTTCAAACAATATTGCTGATGCATAGGCTTTGTGGCAAGGTGATAGATTAAAAAATATTAGAGGCCTTCAAAAGCTGGTTATATTGGGTGACTCCATGATTGTGATTAGGGATCTTATCAATTGCAATGACAATGAAACTTAGGCCATTCTTCTTAGTCTTATAAAGGAGTTCAAAGATTGCAAGTTCTTCCATATCAAACATGACTTAAACAATCAAGATGATCATTGGTCTAAAAAAGGATCCTTTCTAGGAGAGGGTGTATTCAATGTCAATAGTGATATGGGTTATATGCACATTCCATAGTATTGATGGGGATAATTAATTTAAAGTATAGACAATAGATGGTGCATTGGGATGTTCACATGGTCGATTGTCCTTTTCACATTTACCGAGAAAAAATTATGGATCACATTTATGTTCACTTATGTGGGCTGGGGTTCTTCAGTGTCTCATTTTTTTCATGGCTCTCATTGTTAGATTTTCCAATGGATACTGATGTGGTGTCTTGAAGGTGAATAAGTGCAGGTTGCTTGGAGATTGGATCGAAATGTGCTTGATGTTGGAGGATTTTCATCTATCAACCAGGTTATGTCTGGCGAACAAGTTTTTCTATCGCATTCTTCTCTCCATCCATGATTTCGAAGTGTTTGTGTTGGATATTGAAAATGTAGATTCTCTTTGGTTAGCCAGGTCAAGTGTCAATAGCATTGATATTACCTTGGTTCTAGTTTTCTGGGTGAATTCCCTCTTATTTTGATCCAAAAATCTTTATATGTCAAATTAGTTCTTAAGCATACATTAACATCCAACTTGATATGAAAATTATGATTGTTATGACTATTTGCAAATTAACATATGGATCCCCTTACTTATCCAAAAATTCATTAACTGATAAATAACTTGCGGAAGTTAAAATGCTAAAATTGAGAGAAATAGAAACAACAATAACAAGACACATTACACAAGTTGATAACAGAGTTCATCGATCTTGGGCTATGTCTCTGGGTCCGCTTCCAAATGAGAGAACTCTTTATTGATGCTCAAATGCTTGATACAATGACAACTTCAAATTATGTTTCTGAAATGACCTTTTGATCTACTGTACAAACTCAGGTGTGACTGTCAAAATCATATCCACATTGAAAAACTAAATATTTTGACTATAAACACTCTATATATCTCAAAATACTAAGAACAACATAACAAAACCAATATCGCAGAGTTCCTAGGCAACATAACACACTCTGGCGCAATGGTTGGGCACTGAGTTTATATAGCAATCGGTCGGTGGTTCAAATATTATCCAATCCAATTTTTATGGGTTATGAAATATATGGTTAACAACCATATAATATATAGTCAGCCGAACAAGCATTCAAATTTTGGCACAATGTTTATGGGTTGTTATATGATATAGGCGGGGGTCAAACCCAAAATCTACCCCATTGAGTTAACCATTATAACACCAATTTAAAAATAGTATTTCCGTTAGCCATTGCAAATGGAACCATCGACATATTGGTTACATATGATAGAGTTTGGACAGACAATTGGTGGAGGTCACGGGGTCAAGCCCCGCGGGATCCGTTTTTGGTGTATTGTTATAACCATAACAACTTAAATATAAGTTCTCGGCTTATCCACAATAAGTTATATCAACGCTCTATCAGTCAAGACAATTGGTTGTTGGCTCATAGGTCAGAGGTTCCATTCCATCAGCCCATCGAATTCAGAGTTTCTAGACCCCTTTTAGCCCAATTGGGGGTGCCACATGGCACACTTTGATTGAGCCATGTGTCACCTTCTAATTCAGTCACTTGGATCCATAGTCATCGTACAATCACCCTATCACATCAACTTCGTACAGTCCACATTTCCTTCCGTACAATGCCATGTGTCACCTTCTAGTGATGCAACATGGCACCTGTCTTTTGCCATTTTTACCTGTTTTTCCAAAACTTCAGAAGACCATATATTTCTCATACGAAGTTTGTTTGATTCCGTTCAAGTTGTGTTGGAAATATATTGTCGAGTTGTACACAATATAGTCAATTCCATCAACATTTGAGACTATCAATTTTTTAGCGTTCTCAGATCCATCTGGATCATGTTTTCTCCTCAGAAGGCGAGGTTGTTGATTGTGGTATTCATTCTGGTTTGATTGTCTTAGGGTCTAGGTGTATAGTTGAGTTTATTGCTTCATGATTATTATTTTGTGAGATTGCATATCGAAATTTCTCCCTTTCTATTTTAATCTTATGTCTTGTTGTTCTTTTAAGCGATAACTATGGTATGACAACTGGGTTGTTGGAGATATATATTCTTTGTTCTGTCATTTCTTCACGAGTTGTTATTAATATAGGAAGAACATGAAAACTTAATCTATTTTATCAATCTCTTAGTGAGGATGTTGAGGGAACCCCTAGCCTTACTTATTTTGGGTATTATCATACAACAAGAAGTTTCACTTAAAAGAATTATCTTTTTGTTTATTTTTTTTACCTTAAACACCCCAACGCAATGAATGTAGTTTACAGATATAGGTTTGTGGAAGGATTGTGGCCTACTAGTGTTAGTGATCCATTTGCCTTCATCTCAAACACATCTGTCAGCTCGATACCAAGAGGAGGGTGGTTTGTATATATTGATAGTTGTGGATTGCGTTTCAGCCAGAGCATAGCTATTTCTTGGAGGGAACTCAAACATATTCTTCTTCATCATGAAGAGATATCTGAAGCAAATCATTCTTCTCTTCAACAATTATCAGATAAAGTTGGGAACCTGGAGCGGTCCTTCACTTAGCGCATTGAAAGCTTGGAAACAAAGTGAATTTTTTTAAGAACTTCGATCATACCTCACCCCATTCAATCTCTTTCAATATACCAGGTGTCTGCGGCCTCTTATCATGGGAATTCAAAAGACAGACAAGGGGGATTGGAAGTGGCTCCTATGGATATTGAAGAAGATTCTCCACAACAAAGTGGAGTGCAGGGGGTGCAAGACCATGGATTAACAATTAACTAATGTATTTCAAAATCATTTTTTTCTTAGGGAAGTTCGTCAAGAAATACTATAATTAAATAGTGTGGATGTCTATAAAGGCAGTATGTATATTTTTTGGTGTTTCAGGAGGCATAAATACTTTGAAAATATGCCACATTTTTGTAAAATAACTTCTAGTCTTTTATGTTGCTTTGGCAAGGAATTTTCTATAATATAAAAGCTTCAATTTCTTAAAAAAATAAAAATATTCCTCCCAACCACCCGAGCTAAACTCACTTGACAATACTTTACCTCTTATTATGTGTCACTTCTACCATTTCATTAAATTAATGAAACCAATTTAGAAACATAGCACATCACTTGTTGAAAATTAAAAAATAAAAAAGTTAACATTATCCATAACAATGATTTTTTCTTAATCATATTTTCCTAATACGCTTGGGAAAAGCATATGAGCTTGATGCATCACATGATATTCATGATAAAATGTTATTTACGTAAAAGGGGAATTGGAAAAGCCTTTTATTTCAATGTGATTTCCAAAACCAAATATATGTATCGCCCATATTAATGATAGTTGTTTCCTCTACTTGTGTCACCCATTGTATTCAACTTTTAATTCTATTTTTCTACCGCACTACTACTTTGTCCAAACAACTGAATGTGCCACCAACACGCACTACATGTTCTGCTAACTGTCAATTGGGTCTAGCTCGAGTAGTTGGGAGAAAAACTGTTATCCTCCCTATCTAGGTTCAATTCCCACTTGTGACATGTGTGCTCTTTCTGAACATGTTGATTGAAACTCTTCATGAATCGATTGTTATTTAGGGTTGACAAGATACCAATAATCCCATTTTCACTTACAAACTTGAGAGTATAACAATTTATATTCTGAAAAATAAATAAAATAACTTATTCTGTAACAATTTTCTATTGTAATAATATAGAAAGACTTATTATTCAATACCACTCCCCATCACTCTATTTTTTGTAAAGTATACATTTCACAATGAAACCTTGGTATGTGCAACATCAACTTTAGCAACGTTCTATGTCAAGAATTGATTTAGAGTACCCACAAGAAACTTGTGGGATTGTTATACTTTACATGGGGTTGAATGGTGTTTTTATAATGTTAAATTATTTATATCCATGGGCACTTTAATAAAGTTAAAATATGCACAATATAATTTGATATATACACAACAAATTTGCCAACAACCAATGCATGCAACCATCATTTTTTTAATTAGAGATCGCAATTGATAATAACACACAAGAAATACCATTAGAATACAATGCATCAAAACTCTATGGTGTTATGTGATTGGAAATCTCTAGAGGCAACCAAGTGATTTTTGGAGGTGGAGGAAAATCATGTAGAGGTGGTGGAAACTCTATGGTGTTATGTGATTGGCCAGCTCTAGAGGAAACCAAGTGATTTTTGGATGTGGAGGAACATCATGTAGAGGTGGTGGATTGTATAATAGGAGCAATGATTCTAATTCTATTTCCTACTCACCAAACTAAATTTAAACTTTACACTTAACAACAAATGTCATACACATTTATGCTTCGACAAACAAAACAATTGAAAATACAAGCTCACTTTCCTTTGAATCAATCAAATGCAAAATGCAACAACTGAAAACACAAATTCATTTGATCAACATATTATGCTAAATGTGCGTAGTATAAAAATTATCCAAAATGCATTAATCTTTGAGCATAATTCCCACACTGTTGAATTCATAAATGAATCTTGGTTTCACCTTAAATTTGATTTACTAGTAATTCTAGTATGTTCCAAATGTTAGTGGTTCATCGCACTTTAAATGTTTTGCAAGTTTTTTAATAGTGAGATATTTGTGTTGTAGAAAGAATTCTAAGATGCATAGATTTTAGGCATATCCAACTTAGTAATGAGCATTTTTAAGAAGGCATGTGAAAGGAATACTATCGAAAACTACTAATGACAAAGTTTTTTTTTTGCACAAAGGGAGGGAGAAGGTCTAAAAACAAACATAATTGCACCATAACCAATCACCCATTACTTTAGTAGGAGGCATTAGGTACTAAATAAGACCTTTAACTATTGATTTGAAAAAAAACATTATTTTTAAAAATAGAGGATTCAAAATCTAAATAATTATAATTAGTGGACATAAAGATTTATATTATAAGTTATTCCACTTTGACCGGTTTGTTATATTGCATTTATTCAATTTGAAATAGATTGACATAGTTTGATCCTCTAATTTCTTAAATATCCATATGGGTAATAAATAAATAAAGGTGGAAGACCTCTTGATACTTAAAAGATTTGAGTTAAAATGGATTTATGCTAGTTTATAAAGTGTAGCTCATGGTGGAAGGAGCTATGGATATTGTGGCTAGTGTTTTAGCGAAATGGAGTTAGGGTTTCTCTATCGACCTGGGGATTTCATATTTGGTTGTTACTACGGGTTGGTATGAGGATGTTCTAAATTATTTTGAAGATCCATGGGTTGAAAGACAATTTTTTGTATTTTCTATCAAAGATCATCCTCCAATTGTTGAAGGTATGTCTTTGGGAGATAACTTGGGGTTTTTAGGTTCCATTGATAAAACTACAAGGTTGATGTCAAAGGAGAAGGTATGGGATTTAGTTCATAACATAGGTTTTGATAATGCATATTTTCAAGGGAATAGTTTAGGCCATAATCAATCCTTTGGTTTTGTTGGGAGAGTGGGTTTCAGGGATATAGAATTAGGTTTGTTAGATCAAAGTAGAGGTGTTAAGGTAAGGTATCAATATATTGTAGGGGCCGATGGGATTCATTTGGAGGATAGAAGGCATGAATTAAAAGGTGGTGTGTGGAATTTACTCCTGATTTGGGTTCTCCTTTGCACACTATAGTTAGTCAAAGTGGTTTTTCTTGAGGTAAGGTCCTCGATGGCCTAGAATCCTTTGCTCGATCATAAAGAGAGGAGTTAGTTGTGTTTGGTAATGGTTATGAGATTAGGGTTTCAAACCCATTTTTGCAGAGAGATAAATTCCTAGTAGTGGATGCAACAACTATTTAGGATGTAGGTTTAACTCTCTTTTTTTAACTAGAACTTGATTTGTATTAATGTATATTAAACTTTGTTGTGTTGAGGATAGAAACAAGTACATCTATTGTTTTTGGACTTCTCCATACATAGCACATTTCTATATTTAAGTCTATAGACAAAAAAATATGCACCATACAAGAGTTCCAAGTGTTCCTAGAAGTTGCTTTCCTAATAAACTAACCCAAAATACATTTAACTCTAAAAAACATTCAAAATGTATTAAAATTGCATGTTGCCATTATCTTCCTACTCCTCACCAATGTACTCGATGCTTACACCTTCAATGTACATTGGTACTTGATTTTGAAATATTGTCTCTACCTCAAATCCACCTCCATGAACAAAGATTTAAGTTCCCTGGTTATTTGATGCCAAGGAGAGGTTCTCCATCCATTGTGAAGCAACTAATACTCACAACCTGACATATTATTCTCCCAAAGTATCAATATGATACTTTTGTGTGAGGAGAAGTTTAGAATTATTGACACTTTGAGTTGCACAAGAGTGTTACAATTATGCTACCTCAAAGGAAAGATCCAAAATGGCACTGTTGTTGGCCTGGATAACCTCCTCATGTTTGTGAAATACCTTCTTGAGCTCATGGAGGTCATTGCTTTCCATTACAATCCAATTTGCCTTCTAACCAAACTTCTCAAAAATGTAAGAACAAAAGTCCCTATTATCATAGGATTTGTACTTGTGTAAATCCCTCCACAAGATGCCAATCTTGTGTAACAACTAGAAGTAATTGTCACTGTCACCTAAGCAAGTACTTCCCGTGTTTTAGTGAAGGAAAGAGATTCAACACAAGGGAGGCTTCTCTAGAGACCTCAAGGGATCCTATAGCAAGCTAAGCACAAGTCTATGCCCCCCTATCTTGGTCACTTAATGAGATGGGCTAGGTTTAGTAAAGTAGAAAGTTTGGAATTGGTTATGCAAGGTGATGGGTTAAGTTGTGCGAGACAAGAAACATTCCAATGAATATGATAATCAATTACCGAGTTGTATAACCTACCAATCATCTCTAGATGCTAGAAATCAAGCAAAACCAATTGTTGTTGTAAAATTGCAGCAATAAACCGATGTATATCAACAATAAGTAATTTGCAACAACAACAAGAAATCAGCTCAAAAAAATCAACAATTATATCTCATAATTAAGCCCTCAAGAAGTAGATCAGTATCCAATCATCAAACAATGGTTTTGAGCTGATTTTCTCCAAGTATTAAGTAAGTTATCAACAATTAGTGAAGCTTTAATGGTTGTAGCAAACCTTTTATAACAATATCAATATATATACTATGTTTTCCAAGTGTTAAGTTAGTTTTAGTGAGTGAGAGAGGTTAGGTATCCAATGATTGAGTTGCTTTATGAGAGACAATTTTTTTGTGAGAGTGAAAACACTTAAAAAACCAAGACTAGTGTCATTTTTCTCTTTGGGAAATGGAGTCAAGCCACACCATAAATTAGATAGACAAGAGGATGGAATTTGGAACCCTGGGACTGTTGTCTTATAGGCCTAGGATCAAATCCAAGAGAAACCCCTAGAGTTTATGACCTTATAAACTCTAGGTGATGTCTCCTTCTTCTAGGTTGTGTAATAAAGGATGAAAGTGTGATGTCCCTTTTCAAGTGATCATTCCAGATGGACGGTGTACTAGTGGCCTAGCTGACTCCCATAGGTTATAGGCAGGAAAGAAAGGGGGTCAAGGTGATTATTTGATGTCACTTGGTTAGAAAAGGTTATATTTCAAAAGTGACATTGAGTAATTAATTAAAAAGGGTGTTTTAAGTGAATTGAGTTCGTAAAGTCACTTTACTTTATTAAAAGGGTAAAAGGGTCCAAAAAGGGTCAACGAGGAAATAAAAGGAGAATGAAGGAACCCTCTCTCCTTATGCATTGTTATTTTTCTAAAAATGAATTTGGAAGAGATATTGTGGATTTGGCTCTTAGGATGAAAAACCCTGGAGAAAGATTAGGTTTGGTGGTGAGACTATCCACCCTAGCTAGCCGAGGAGAGAAGATCACTCAGATATTTTCATTGTGCTTCAATGTGGTCAATTGCTCATCTTGGTGACTGAGTTTTCTCACTTGGTGGCTGAGTTCTACTTGTATGTGGTCGGGTTAATTAAGCTAATCCGTATCTATTCATTTGTGGCCGAGTTCATTTGTGGTCGAGTTTCTTAGTATTGGGTCGATTTGTTTGCTAAAATGTGATTTTCTTTATAGTTGAGCGAGTTCCTTGTGGTTGGGATGAAATATCCCTTATGAGGGTCGAGTTTCATCTTGTGGGGACCGATTTCCTTGTTGGGGTTGTTATTCTCATTGAGGGAAGGCCAAATTTACTTTTTTGGATGAGTTTATACCCGTTGGGGCTAATTTTATAAGTGTTTAGGTTGATTTACCTTTGTTGGGATGATTTTAGAGTTGTTGGGGTCAAGTTCTGGTTAAGTAGGGCCAATTTCTCTTCATTAGGCCAACTTTGTGGCTGTTGGGGTCGTTCTTCCTTGCTGGGAGGATTGTACCTCTTTTTGGGTTGGGTTTGTGGTTGTTGGGGTCGTTTATTCCTTGTTGGGCGGATTACATCTGTTGTTGGGCTAAGATTGCAACATTTGGGACTGTTTTCTTCCTTGCTTGGGCCATTTTGACTTACAACAAGACTGTGTTGTCTTGTGGAGGTTGTTTGTTGTTCATATTTCCAATTGTGGGGCTGATCTAGACCAATTTCATTGGCTAATGTTGTAACAGGCCAGAGATCTAAATAAAATCAGATCTTTTATGGTATTTTCATTGTTTTCATTGTGATATTGTTGAGTTATCTCCTTTGGTAGTTTGTTGTAATAATTTGTATGCAATATGAAGATTATGTATGGCATTCAAACTTCAACCATTCGATGAAAACTACGTGAAATAAACCAAACAACAAGACCCAAAACTTAACCACAAAAGATAGGGGATTTATATGGGGTTTGAGAGGGTTCCTTCAAAGTGTTTGACAAAAGTCATCACCAGAAATACACATTAATTGCTACAACAAAGAGGAAAATTTGTGATGGCAGTACGTAGGCTCATTACGTTGGTATCAGAGCTTATGATCCTCCCCGATTCAACTGGATATCAGTGGCCACCCACCTATTCCAACTAGCTCACTTAGAGATTTCATCTTGACAATTTCATTTTTGATCTTGGCAATTTTTTTCTAGCTTTTCGGGTCCTAAAATTTTGGGGCCGTTTTGACACCCTAAACAAGGTTTTTTTCCTGATCCGGATTTTATGAGCATAATGAAATGAATACAGATCTATATTATTAACACATAGATTCAATGAACACTAATAGAGATATAATAAAACTTTGATTCTATTAATAAAGAAATATGTTGAAACTGTAAAATGCAGACTGAAACAAGCTTGCTATAATGGTGGTGGATTATCTTTGAGAAGAGATGTGACGACTGCACTCATTCACAAGAAGATGAGTACAATGAGGCTCAAAAGGCCTTTATACATCAAACATGAATTCCAAAACCCTAGTCTCTGAGAAGAGATGTGACGGGTACTCGTATTCACAAGAAGATGGTTACAATGAGGGTCTGGAGGCCTTTTTACAATAATTAGGAATGCCAAAATTCCTAGACATCCAAAAACCTAACCCTAGGAGATGAAGCGCCAAAAGTCATGTGGGCCCTGTTGGGGTAAGTTAGTACATCAACTTCCCGGGGTCGTAAATTTTTCATACGATCTCCATTTTAGGTGCACGATAGCCCATTGGAAATTTCTGTTCGAGGAATACACATTATGCCTTCACAATTTGACTTTGTTTGCAGTGTGACTGTGGCAGGCCCAAAAAATGCTATTTAGGGCCTCAAAACGACTCGAGAAGTTTTAGACCTGAAAAGATAGAAAAAAACTGCTAAGATGAAATCTGTAAGTGAGCCAGTTGGAATAGGTGGCTGGCCACCGATATCCACTTGGATCACTCCCATCCTATGAGGGTATACAATATTGAATATGGAAAACAATCAAAACAATGCAAGGAACAATGGAACCTGTGGCCTAGAGGGGAAACAAATAAGGAATCAAATACAACAAGAAAAAGATGAGGAGTTTACAAATTGTTTGAGTGAATATATGGCGCTTAGTTAGGAATTTCATGCAGCCATTTCATTCAATGATTTTTGCAACATCAAACATCCTGAGTGGTATGAACCCCAAATATCAGTGGACAAGAAGGTGAAGGTGCCAAGGAAAAAGGTACTAGTTTCTAAAGATTCTGATACTTCTAAAAATGAGGAAAATTGACTCTTCATATGTTTATTCTCCTGAAAATAAGCACATTGATGCTCATGAGGCCTTAAAACCTGACACCACAAAGGATATTTTGGAAAACAAGGAAGAAGATAGCGTTGATACGATTTTATTCTGGCAAAGTGACAACGTGGTTTGGGATGAGGAGCCAATTGATGCCACTGTGATTTGGCATGAAGAAGAACCATTTAATGACACTGTGATTTGGGATTAAGAAGAGGAAAATGTTGTGGATGGTATGGGAGACACAAGTCTCTTTGATGTTAACTTAGAGACCATCTTTAATAGGCCTTGTTGAGAGAAGAGTTTCCTTGATGAAGTGGTGCTTTATCATAATGCTACCCCACCTTTTGGAGATTGCATGGTATCATCTAGTGATCCAATTGGGTTTGATGAGGGTAGTGTTCTTATAATGCAAAAAAAATAGAAAATCAATGGTGGGACAACCCATGCCACTATAATGAATACGAAGAAAGGACTTCAACAGTGCAGGGCTTGGAGGATCAATTATTGGTAAAAAAAGAACAAATTGTACAAGTGTTGACAAGGGAAAATGGTGCTCATAGATTCATTGAAGATCTTATTTGGAAAACCCAAATGGAGGAGAGACAAAAAGGAGTTGCAGGTGGAGTCACTAGTGATCAATTACACATAATAAAAAAAGCACTAGAGTAGATGAAATTAGATTACTTGCAGTTGTTCATGGATAGGGACCTTGCTCTCAAGTTCATTGAAGACAAGGAAAGGGAGGTTGAGGATATTTGTTACCAGTTGCGTTTAGCACACTCCTCATCACTTACATAAGAGACTCCATCATCTTTGGTAGCTGTGACACCTGAGGGAAAGAACGACCCCCATGAATTGATGGAGGATCCACTTGTGACGATCCCACACAAATATCATTTAGAGTTGTTGGTGCTTCATGAGAGGTATGATGTAGAGGGTTTAACTATGCTCATGTTATTCATTGTGGTGATCATGAGCTGTTTCTTTTGGAGATCCCACTAAAGGCTCAAGGATTAATTATGGAGGAGACAGTTGAGCACATTCCTTGTGGACCGGCCCATAAGGAAGTAGATGCATCCATGGATTGGGTGGACATGTATATGATAGACAGGGGCACACTCTGGGATCCAGTTTCAGGTGACACTGTTAGAATGATGGATACAATAGTGCCTACAAGATACAGGATGGTACATGATGATTCAATGATAGGAAACAATATGTAGGGGTATTCATTTCCATACAATAATGTACAGTGGAGTTTTGGGGCGTTTCCTCCAAGGAGACCTCTCGACATAGTCCTCAAGAATACCATTGAGTTGAGTTTACACGGGATCGATGAGCGGATGGGAGAGCCTTAGGGAGCAACATATCCCTTGATCATCGATCTTCATTTGGGATATCATCAGATGAGGGCTAGGGAGAAGGATATTCACAGGTCTTCTTCTAAACTTCATTATAATTTCTTAGTCATGCCCTTGGGGTTGACCAACAAACTAGTCACTTTCTAGTCTTGCAGGAAATGGTAGAGGCATCTAATATTGTTATTTGATGCCCTCATTATATATAGTAGGACATGGGAGGTTCACCTGAGTCAGTTGGATGAGATATGTGGGATTGTGGCCATGAAAAATTTCTTTCATTTGGACTTGGTAGAAATTATTGGGAATGGTGAACTTTCAATTTGGTGGTGGGATCCAGGCATTCATTCGAGTAATAGATTTCTTTAGATGCGGTTGATGATAGTTGAGGCAGTGGTTGGTCTGTGTCATTGTGGGGATGTTGTGAGAGGATTTTTGGAGTTTTGTTATATATGGAGAGGTAGTTTTTCCCTCATGATAACCAAGAAGTGAGATCGGAAG
>CBVK0100670784.1:0-15884 GCA_900067695.1 Picea abies | reverse complement strand
TCCAATTCTTTTCTCTCCCCGAGAAAGGGGGAGGCTTGACTATTACAATAAGATATTTTAGAAGGAATGATTACAATTTTAGAACTGAAAGAGAGAATATTTAGAATATTTACCATGTCTTGTCACAACGGAATTTGAATCAACTCCATCTAAAACAAAATTTTAGTCGGTTGTCCTGACAAAATTTATAGTCTATGTCGATAAGGCAAACTTTTCCTTCAAAATTTTCTCTTCACATCTAATGAAATTATATCATACTTATAAAACATTTATACAAATAAATATACACTGTCAAAATTGAAGATATACATCGACTATTTTATCCACTTGTTCCTTTGGGTTGCACCTATTCTTTTGACTTCTCTGTCTTGTCGATTACTTCTTCTTGTATTTTTTTAGGAAACTGGTATAAATGTATGTCTAGAGCCAATCCTTTCACTCCTTTGTCTAAATGAGACTCCTATGTTATTTCTAATTCAAATTTTGGTGTTACTGATTGGTGACTTGTGGTCAGGAAGTTCGAATATGACATAGTTGGGTTGAAAAATTGAAAACTTTTCCTATATGATGAAGCAACACCTGACTATTGTTGTTGTGCAAGATGTCGAGATAACCCATCAAATGTAGTTTGATAAATTTTTGGGGCCAACCGATAAAAATGTTGGGTAAACATATGACACTCATCAATTGAATATTGTGCCTCCACCCCCAATTTTTTCATATGTGTTAAGAAATACAACTTGGAAGCATCTTATACTGAGGTTGACTCAGGGTCGAATGTTTCTTCTGCATGGTGTATCTTTTCCATAATTTGGATGGGATTATTGATATCATTGTCTGTCTCCATCTAGGCCTTATTTCATTCTTGAAACCAATTTATTTCCTATTGTGATAGTTGCAGCTCTGGTTCTTTCTCTTTTACAATTTGGGTTGCTAGAGCTACCTTCAGTTTTGAATCGAGTGTCATGTTGCTTGTTTTCCTCATGTATTCAATCACTCTCTTTTTATATATTAATTTACTATAGGTGGATGTGAAGTAAGATGACTAGTTAATTACCATAGTGTTTAGTGCAGATGTTGTTGGAAAACTGATTGGCATTGATGTCAACTTTAGAGGAAGTCTATAAGCCTCTAGAATTAATGGGTATAATTGAAGAAGTCTCCAAAGTAGTCCCCTTATGGCATATCTTTAAGCATGGCCCTCATGGGAAGACACTTTGAATAAGTCTACAAGAAACCCATAGGTGTGGTCCCGAGTCCCGAAGTTTACTAAGGAAAATGAGGTTGAAAGAATACTTCAAGTGTATAGAAAACCCTCATATATGAGTATTTCTCGTCATACCATTTCCAATAGTAGGTGGTATTCCACTTGGTTCCTTACGGTTGAGGAGTTATGAGGTCATGAAGTTGGAAGCCCCAAAGAATTGTTAAGAATCCCTTAAACAGTTACAAGTCATTAATTAAAAGGGTAAAGTGGTTATAACAAGAAATCATAGGTCAGCCCTTAAGTTAAGGAAATAAGTCACTTGGAAAAGTATAAATACACTTCAATAATCCTCTCATTATACACACACAACCTCAATAATTATCTATCTTTCAAGTGATATTTTTGTTTATCTTTTCGTAGCATATCTAAGGTAGTGAAGTCTGAGGTAGCGAAATAAAAGTATGCAAACTAGATTTCTGAGGTTATCCATGGGTCACAATGGAGCAGGGTGTGGAAATATGTGGGTCACAATGGAGAAAATGCAAACATCCACAAGTTGATAGTCTGCAAGTCACGGATCTGTGGAAAAGGGATTGAAGAATATGGTATCTCTTGTTTCTTGAAGATGACATGCATGCGGTTGGTTTATTGATCTGAGATGATATGCACCAGGTATTCTTTATGCGTAAAGGTATATATTTTATGTGCTTGTTTGAGACTTGTATCATATATGGTATGGCACATGATTAAGGAATATCTTGGAGGCCCTTGGTTGAGGTTCATGTCTTGGTGATATTGATACAAGCTTGAGACATGTCCTTGGTACATTGTGTATGGCTATTATGGTTCATTGTTCGAGGCACATATTTGTGATATTGGCGTATATTTAAGGCATATACTTGGTATATGGTATGGTATATGCTTGTGTCATATATTGGATACATTGGATTATATCTTTGGTATATTTTGTATGGCATGATTGACGCATATCATCAGTGATATGTTATATGGTTGAGGTACATGTTTGTGTACATGGTGGATGCACATGGTATGGTGATGGTTTTGGTATCCATGTGAGTGGATATTGTTATGGTTGGTTGATCAATGATAGAGAAAGTGACAAGTTGGATGATTGGTAGATCATCAATTCATGTGATAGTGACAATTGCAATGAAAGTGATAGTGTAGTGACAATGAAAGTGTCAGGTTGGTGTATCAATGACAATGGAAGTTATAGGTTGATAAGTGGTAGTGACATTGAGTCTACACTTATATTTTAGGATGGCAGGGCAGGTAAAGGAAAAGGGGTTGTAGTATCCTTCTGGTTGGTGCCGAAGAACTCAGGGAATTGGATCTTCCTTTGGGTTGGTTCTTGTAAATTAGGGAGTCGTATCCTCCTTCAAGTTGTCACTGGAGAATTCAAGGAGTTGTAGTTTCCTTCAGGTTGGTGCCTGTAAATTAGGGAGTTGGTGCCTCCTTCTAGTTGGTGCTAGATAATTTGGAAGTTGGTGCTTCCTATGAATTCAATCTTTGACATATAATAAATAATTTCATGGTTTTATCCCATTTGGGTTTCCACATAAATTTGGGTGTACTGTGTATCTGTGATTATTTGTTATTCTCTATTGATTGATATTTCTCATGATATATTGATGATATATTTTTGATAAAGTTAATGACTACATGTTCTAATTAAAAGTGGTGAAATATTTCTTAATATTGATTCACCCCCCCTCTCAGTATTCCAACAATTGGTATCAGATCATGCCCTTCAAGAAAATAGTGTAACCACTGGAAGGAAGATCATGGAGTACACTAAGATTGGAGCACCAATATTTAATGGTCATAGTTATTCTTTCTTGAATAAAAGGATGAAAACCTTTTTATAGGAACATGTATTTGATGTTTGGCAATTAGTAGTAGAAATATATACGACACCTGCCACCCCTCCAACAAACATACATGGAGAGAAACTTAGTGAAAAAAATTCGAAGGATAAAGAAACTATTCTAGGTAGTATTATTGATTCAATATTTGTGAAGGTGATGCATTGTGACACTTCAAAGGATATTTGGGACAAAATTCAAAACATTTACAAAGGAGATGCTTAAGTAAAAGGTTCCAAGCTTCAAACCTATAGAGGTAAATTTTAACAACTGAAGATGAAGGAAGATAAAGATATTGCAACTTACTTCCTACAATTTGATGAAATACTAAACTCCATTAAAGGATTAGGAGAAGAAATTAAAGAACCAGTTATTGCCCAGAAGATACTAAGGTCTCTTCCAATGATATTTGATCGTAATATTTCAGCCCTAGAAGAAAGAGAATATCTTGGTACGATAAACATAGACGAGCTACATGGACTATTCAAAACCTATGAGATGAGAAAAGAATAGAAAAATCCATTCAAGAAGGAAACAACATTCAAGGAATCCAAGAAGACACAAAAGAATAAGAAAAATCCAAAGTTAGACTAAAGTTGCATCGATGATTCTAATGAAGATGAAGAGATGGCAAACTTCTTAAGGAAGTTAAAGAAAGTAATTGAAAAGTACAAAGGTAAGCTTCCTTTTAAAATTTTAATTGTGGCAAGATTGGTCGTTTTGTTAATAAATGTCCATATGATAAGAACAAAGAGAATGATGAAGAAGAAGTTCCTAAGAAAGAAAATAAATATTAAAAGGAATACTAGAGAAGAAATGAAAATAAATTATTCAAGAAAAATATGTACTCAAAGGAAGATAGTTCATCATTTGATGAGAGCAATGATAGTGACAGTGACTAAAAAAATGTACTCTTCATGGCTTATGAAAATGATGAAGAGGATTATGAAGAAGAAGGTGAATTTGATCTCAGAGAAGAACTACTCAGTGCTTTAGAAGAACTAAAAAGTGAGAGGATGAAAAACAAATCACTCAAACGATAATTACTTATGCTAAAGGAGGATTCTCAAAATCCTAACTCTGAAAAGGACCTACAAATGATTATGAAATTGAAAGTCAAAGTTGAAGAAGATAGAAGGATTGAAGAGATAGTCATAAGAAGCTTAGAAGAAAAGGAAAAGGATAAAGAGATCTTAGAAACTGAAATAGTTTCACTAAGGAAGGAAATCCAGAAAAGAGATATGCAACAGAACAACACCAAAACACTCGATGAAATCATTAGCAATCAAAGGACATATCGTGACAGGTTTGCACTAAGATACAACCACACACATACATATAATGGTTTGAGATCTATGACTACAAAAGAGGAATCAAAACAAAGGACTTATGTATAAGTCACTAGAGGATTCACCAAGAAAGAAGAATGCAATCCTTCACATGAGAATAATTAGGAAGAAGATTACAGAAGGATGGCACCATCTAGAAGACCCGGGTTTCAAAATCAATAGCCACCCATGGAAGTAAATCAAGAAGAAAACTACAAAGGAAAAACACCATTCAGAAGATATTCCAAGTATCAAACTATCTTTCTTTCTTCATGTTATTCTTGTAACAATTTTTTCCACAAAGCTATAAATTGCAAAGCTTATGCTAAGAACATAAGAAACTATGAAGGTCACACTAGAGTTAATCATCTCAGAAATCCACAAGAAGCATACAATAGAAACTATAACAAATTTGGCTCATTAAACGATGAAGTAGAATGTTATAAATGCAAAAATTTTGGACACATGACCAAAGATTGTAGATTGTCATTTCCTCCAAAGGAACCAAAACATGAATTCAATAATCATCAAAAAGTATCATCAAGAATTTGGATAAGGAAGTAGGATAAACTAAATGTTGAAGAATACTCCCTTGCACTACAATCACAATGAAGAATAAGTTATTGGTATGTTGACAGTGGTTGTTCAAAACATATGACATGCGACAAGAACAAATTTATAACTATGAAGAAAGAAAGAGATGGATCAATTTCATTTGGTAATGACAACTCAGCCAGAATTATAGGGAAAGGCACAGTCAAGCTTGGAAGTAAGGATGCCAAGGAAGAAAATTTCCTACTTGTTGAAAACATGAATCATAATTTATTGAGTGTGAGTCAAATGTGTGATCAAGGACACGTAATTATATTTGACTCTGAGAAGTGTGAGATAAGGAAATAATGACCAGGAAAACTGGTGGCCACAACAATAAGAACTCTAAATACCATATACATATTAAATGAGATTGGAAAGGAAAGATGTTGCTTGGGAAGGGAAAAATAAAGTTGGATTTGGAATAGAATAATGGGACACACAAACTTTGACAATTTGGTCAATATTAGAAAAAAGGAAACAGAAAGAAAAATGCTTGAAATCTACAACAAAGCCATTGTAAATTGTGCATAGTGAAAGAAGTTGCAATATAACTTACACAACTTCTATTTCTCAAAAGAAAGGTCCCAACAAGATCCGACCACAATCCTTGACTCACCCCGAGTCAAGTGTTTAGCTTTTCTATGGACTCTGGGTTGGCTTGTTATTCTTCCTTTCCTTCTAGTTCGAGGTTGCTTCCATTTCTAGCTTGGAATGTTTCTTCTTTATATTCTTCAAATGAAGGACCCAACAGACCAATGAGAACAAAAGGACTAAATGGTGAAAAATAATTCATGCTACTTATTGATGACTATACAAGAATGACTATAGTTTGTTTTCTCAAGAAGAAATCATAAGAATTCAAAAAGTTTAGAATAATGGAGGGGATGGATGAAAATGAAATGGATTCAAGAATTAAATGATTAATATAAGACAATGGAGGATAATTCATATCAACAGAATTCATGGAATTTTTTGAAGAGCATGGAATACAAATGTAGTTCTAAACAGCTAGGACACGTTAGCAAAATGGAATTGTTGAAAGGAAGAACATAATTATAACAGAGATGGCTATAACCATGTTGAAGGATTCAAAGTTTAGAAATATATTTTGGGTACATGAAGTAACATAACCATTGATATCTTGAAAATAGGAATGCTCAGAAGTAACAGTGATAAAACACCATATGAGTTATGGAAGGGAAGACCATCAAATGTCAAACATTTTGGAGTATTTGGAAGCAAGTGCTACATAAAAAGAGAAGATGAAAGAGTTGGAAAATCAGATTCTTGAGTTGATAAATGAATTCTGGTTGGTTACTGTTATATCCTTAAATTGCACCATACATGCATACCTGGCATCAGGCCCTCTTACTTACCATTTTTTCCAAGCCATCACTAATAAACTCTTCTTAAAAACCATACTTTTGAAGATGTATGCGCCTTGAACCATTACTACCCACATACACATTCTTGTTTCACCACTACAGCTCATGTATGTACACTATATGCACCACTACAGCCCACGTATACTCGCAAAAGTTGTAAAAATTAAACATTTGCAAGGAATTCGTTGAGATTACGGACTATTGGGTAGTTTCCCAACTGTCCTACCACCTATAGCCCATCACCCAACCAAATAACCATCCTTTTGTCATATAACAACCAAATAACCATCCTTTTGTCATATAAAAGGAGGTGTTGGGTTCTCATTCAAAATATAAGCATAAGAACAATGAAACTCTGCCCATTTCACTATCCTCCCTTGCCCCAAGAATTTGCAGCCATAATGTGAGTTTTGAGCCAAAATTCCCTATTCTTGCCTTTTTCCTCCATTGAAAGCCTAATCCATTCCCTAGAGAGATATGAAGAGGAGAAAGATACGTGGAAGCATGGTTGGAGCTTGGTGAAGAGGAGCCCGATCTAGGTTCAAGGAGAATTCATCGATCTCATTGTAAGTAACTTTGTGAGATTAATAAAAATGAATACTATTTCTGTCCCGAATATGATGTGTTCAATCTTTATGTTTGATTTATGTTTGATTATGACATCTAACCCACTAATTCAGATATAATATGCATGTTCGTAGTTCTTTGTTTGTCTGTTTATGAATGCAGTTCATCCTTGGGAGGATACTTGTAGTCGAGGAACAACCAAATGCAAAAGGATCGACACTAGACGTGGAGTTTAAGGTAGATTTACCAGATCTTTTTACCTTGTGTTTTATAAATGAATGTGGGGTGTATTTGGGGTAGTTGTTAAAAACTAGGAGAGTTTATATGGTTAGATCTGCCTACATTTTGAAACCTAGTGTAGTCCATAGGGGGTTTTTCCCACTATAGCAGAATTGGCGACCATACTGGGGAATCCTCTAGGGTTTTTAGGGGATATCATTTTGGATGTTTTAATTGGTTTTCTTACATTTTTTGAGTTTTCTATAAGTTTATGAGTCTTTAAGGGATTTTGGTCTGCCACACTAGTACTCCCTACCTTATTAGCATATCTATTAGTTTTCTTTATGAGAAGTTACAAAGGTGTACGCGACGTGTAGTGGGTCTGGACGTGTACATACATGCCCTACCTTTAGAAATCCTGCATACATATGCAGATTGTTTAAGTGTCAGTTGTGTTCCCGTGTCAAGAAAGTTTTTCTAAAAGAAGAGGTAGTCAACCTCTTCCCTGATTGAAGTCATACTTCTCAGGGGTTTCTTGATCTATCACTGGTCTCTGTTGTTACAATCTGTAGCCTGGGTTTGACATCAGTTTAGCTTATCTTTATCAATATTTCTTGTGTTTTCTTTGTAAGGGTTTGAGACAAGTTTGTGAGTCTTTTCTGATCAGTCTGTTTAGTGTCATCAGTGACTCCCTGCGATCCACAGTAGACTAGAAGTTAGTTTTTGGTCTTTTCTTGTCTTTAGTTTTTCCCTTTTACATTCTTTAGAAGAAAATAAAAAGAAGTTATTTCAAGTTTCTTATGTTGAAGCATAAAAATAAAAATAAAAAATATTTCATTTCTTTGTTTGGTTAAGTAGTTAGGTTAGTTGTCTTTTCTTATCAGGAGAAAGAGTGATTTCTTAATTTATTTACTAAATTCTTAGAACACTAAGTAGCTCGTAGTCGAGCGAAATATTGTTTTGGGTTTTTCTTTTAAAAGATCTTAGAAAAAGTAGTTACGAAAAGTTGGTTAAAGAGTTTAAAATTGAAATATTTATTTTTCAAAAAGAAGTAGTTTACTTTCAGTTTAATTTAATGCTCTTCTCTTTCATCTCTTAAAATACACCACTAGTTTCATTTTTGTTTCCTTGACTTAAGAAAAACCACTTAAAATTAACGCTTAGTTAAAATTTATTAGAATATATGTTTGTAGGGTCCATCAACTAGTCTAGGTTAGAGCTTTGATTTAGGTTGGAGAGGAAACTCTTCAAGGCTATAAAAAAACATACGAGTCTGATCTAGGGAGCGTGAAAAGTCCAGTAAATGTGAAAGTTATTTGGGGACCCCCTCTAACACAGGGGATAAACATGAGGTTGCGTGTGGAAAGGTAGTGGAGATAACCCCTCCAAAGTCTAACCAAGCATAGTGGGGAACACATATAGAGGAATTTCCTTGGGATTCTGTTGATTTCATTTTCCACAGAGATTTGTGGGTCTCGAATCTGTTCGAGGTCCTCAGTAATCTTCCAGAACACTTTCTTTCGATACCCTTGATAGGTTTCAGGCTACCCATTGCGGTCCACCCAAATATCGAATGTACCCACCTGGTAACTTTTTGCATGCTAGCAACCTAGTTGCCTTTATTCTAATGACTTACATAGGTGACTGCGGGGGTATATCATGGTACCTAGGGAAAAGATCGGGCCATGATTTGTAGAGTATACCTGGAGGGTTCTTTCGTATTCGATTTTCACTTGCACCGGTAAGTTTCTCTAGTGTTAGCTAGTGTAACTGTTCTTTCAACCTGCTAGTGGTTTGATTTATTTATCTCATAGGAAATATTTCTAGTGTGTGTTGGTTTTCAACGTTAGTAAAATCCCTAGTGTGTCGTTGATATTCTCACAAGGTGGAAGATCAATATCTTCGTCGGTCGCGAACGCTTCAGGGCCTATCACTAGTTCAATTGGAGCCACCCCCACCACCGCGAAGGCGAAGACTTGACTAGCAAGGGTCATTTGAGGTGACCGAGCTGTTGTAAACTGTACCCGAGCCATCCCCGGGAGAAGAAATCTCGCATATGGAGGAGCCTATTGTTTCTGACCTTGGAGCAAAATCTCTCGGGCCAGCCAATTCTCTGGTCACTGACTTGTTGATTTCCATTGTGGTACAAGTTGTCCCCCCAAGGAAAACTTATCGCGAGTGTCAATAGTATTGTAAGAAGAAATGGAAGAAAACGTTGCTACTTCATTATTGAGTCCTCACACTCCCTCTATGACTGCCACTACAGAGGGAATTGTGAATCCTAACCCACCTCTGCCAGTCCAGACCACCATGGTCTCAACCACCTCTACTTTGGGTAGTGGTCTGATTCCATTTATGGAGGAGATCATTGTTTCATTCACCCAGAGTGTGACAGACCCTCTGTTCTCATACATGATGCATGGCTTTGATATGAACTCTATCCTCTCCTACTCCACCCTACAGACCATGGGTCTAGGGGCAAGGAGCTCTAACGCTCCTCTGCAAGGTTCCATGGGGGGCACCTCAACCCCCTATAACTCTTTCCCTTAGGGGCAACCCTTTCCAGAACCTTTGGAACACAATGTCGAGAGAAATCCCTTCCCATCCCTCAACGTCCAACTATAGGAGTCAGCCAATGACATCTCAACAAGCGTAGTATCCGTACATTGGCCTCAACCATGGTATTTACCAGAAACCTGGTCAACA
The DNA here is from genome assembly GCA_900067695.1 of Picea abies. Taxonomy (NCBI): domain Eukaryota; kingdom Viridiplantae; phylum Streptophyta; class Pinopsida; order Pinales; family Pinaceae; genus Picea; species Picea abies. The sequence goes on along the minus strand of CBVK0100670784.1, from coordinate 5,992 downwards.
ACCTAACTTTTTCTGGAAACTTGGTGCCAGCCAAATTCGAGGCTCCCTTCCTCCCGTACATACTCAACAACCTAAGCTAGCTTTTCTGGCAACATTGCATTTTCCATACTTATCAAGATTGTTAAACGACCCAATCTATCACGATCCATGTTGGCCTCCTATGCCAACCAAGTTGCCTTCGGACATTACAAATTTGGAAGGTAAGCCTAATGAATATCCAAGTGATCATGTGACCACCTTTCACCTATGGTGCTCATCCAACTTGTTGAGAGACAACTCCATCCAGTTGCATCTGTTTCAATGTAATCTTATTGGGAGTGTCATGAAATGGTACATCGAGATAGATCGCTCAAGATACTCTACTTTTGGCGAATTGGCAATGGTTTTTATAAACCATTTTCAATTACCCATGAGATATGATGCTGACACCAAATTGTTGGCCAAATTTGAGAAAAAAAAGGATGACCATATCTCAGATCAAATCCGATACTAGCAGCATCATAAGAGTTTGATAAAAGTACTAGTTCCACCAGCATTCCTACTGGAGTGGTTCCTTAAGTCTTTGGTACCCTATTTATCCAAAGATGTTGCAATGTTGGGAGTGTTTTCCAAGGAAGAAGTGATAATGAGAGATCAAAAGCTAGAACTGATATACTCTCAGTCTGGTTTACTTTAGAAAGTTTTTCCAGATGTTCCATGGTCCATTCTTGACAAGACCAGACAGAAGTCTGGACCACATGCCGATGGTATCGCTAGTTCAGCACAAGCAAATCCCACTGATCAACTATCAAATCAATTACAACAATTTTAGATACAATAGACAATAGCCAACCAAACCACTGGTTTAGCTGCCCCCCCTACTCAAATTTCAGATGTACACAGTGTGCAATCAACAAACCCAAAGGCCAACCAACAGCTTGATGGAAAGAAGAAACAACGAAAGAAAGGTAAGGGGGATAAGAAACCCACCAATAATGTTGGTGGGAGAAACACAGAGAAAAAATATTCGAAGTATCTTTGAAACCTTTGCATGAAAGACCACCCGACTCACCTGTTCCCTTGGCTTGTGGAGGCCCAGAAGTTATTGGCACAACAATAGCCTGTTGTGTTAACAAACCCATTTCCACATGGGAAAAATTTTAATCAAGCCTCTTCGAATGCGGATGGGGGCAGTCATGGACCCCCTTCGTCGTCTAGTAATCCCTTGACCTCGAATGTTTATATGTTGAAAGGAGATTCCCACATAGCGACTAGGACACACGATTACAGAATTCAAAACACTTTTGAGAAGGGTAAAGAAGACAAAAACCCATTTGTTCCTCTCCATATCGAGAAGATGTTGGACAAAACAATGACACGCAACTTGAAAGTGGCATTATAAATCTCCCCACAATCCAAATGTGAGCACTGCCCAGAACTACTCTATGGTGGACGATTCGTCACAAACCCCTTGCGCAATGTCTGCTTTGGAGGTCCTCTAGAGTTTCCCTTTGCAGAGAAAGGATCTGTTAGATGCCTTAGGATCTACTGAGACCTATAATCCAGGAACAATCATTCTTGATACGAATGACTTGAAACCTCATCCCCCATACCATGTCGCATTTCAGATAGTAGTGTCTTACACCACAAAATATTTTACCCGAAACATTTTTCGCATGGTGGTTGATGAGGGCGCCTCAACATGAGTGATGTTGTTGGCATGTTGGAAGGCCATTTTCCAACCTGTTTTGTCTCCATCACCTAATATTCTTACCACTTTCGATGGTTGTTCATTCAGACCACATGGAATCATTCCTTCTTTCGTCGTTCAGCTAGGAGGAAAGACCATGTGCGTTGAAGTTGAAGTGGTTGATGTGCCTATTGACTACAACCTCTGGTTAGGAAGGAGTTGGACCTATGCTATGCATGGAATAGTTGCCACAATTTTCCAGGTCTTTTTGTTTCCACATGAAGGCTGGATCGTGTCCATTGATCAATTGTCTTTCTCCCATCCTAACCCTTCATTAGGGGCATCCACGGTCCTGATGATTGATAATCCAGAACCTGACATCGTCAATGTAGGGGTTAGTTTGTTCCCACCTTTGATGGGTACTTTTGATTACCTGCCTCCTTCTGATGATGTCAAGTTCATATCGGTTGTCCCTAACTAGCCTAAGGCTAAAATATTTCAAGTGTTGTCGTTCTGCATGACTTACTTTAACGATCCATGGACTCTTCCTTCCCCATCAGCCACAATGGAAGGGAAAGGGCATCATGGCATGGCCATGTTCTTGTCTGTGGTAGAGGTTTCATACTCTATAGTCCAACAATCTTCCACCGACCCCAATCTGACTCTCGCACAGGAGTTAGATCCAGTATTCGAGCCTACCTAGGCTCAAGGTTCCCTCACCACTATGGATTCATTAGATTTGATCTTGACCTATGATGAGGCGATTATAGAGGCATTGACTAGTCCAGACAAACCCCAGGATGATCTCCATCACAAATCTTATTTTCTCTTGAAGTTAGGAAGAATTGAGGCGGGTGAATTCGTGATGACTATGACTGGAGATAGGTCCTGTCCTATCAATTCTTTGGCTATGCATGTAGTTTACACCGAAGGTAATATGGAAACCATCACTGAAATCATACCTATTGACATCTCTAGAACCCCTAGCATCATGGAGAATGTCTTCGTCGGAGCGGACTGCTCCCCCAAGGAGATTCAAATCTACACAGATTTATTTAAGGAATTTCGCGACAGGTTTTCCTGGTCTTACGAGGAAATGCCAGGCATTGATTCAAGAATCGTCGAACATGAAATAACGATGTATCCTGATGCTAAGCTGGTCCAACAGAAGCTTTGTCTAGTAAATCCTAAGAAAGAAGCAGCTATTAAGGTTGAACTAGAGAAATTGCTCAAAGTCGGTTTCATCTACCTCGTTCAATTGACTCAATGGGTGTCAAATCCCGTTCCAGACAACAAAAAGTAGGGAACGATTCATGTATGTACAAAATTATGTGATTTGAACAAGGCCTATCCAAAGGATAATTTATCCACCCCATTCATTGACCAGATTGTCGATGAATGCATAGGCTGTGAGGTATTATCTTTCATGGATGGTTTTTCGGGATACAATAAAATACATATTAATACTGAACACTAGCATAAATTTGTTTTTATCTTTCCATGTGGTACATTCTCTTATCGGAAGATGCCTTTTGGACTCAAGAATGTTGGAGCCACTTTTCAGCAGGCCATGTCTTTTTCTTTCCATGATCTCAAACACATAGTCGAGGCCTATATTGATGATTTAGCATTACAATATCATAAAAGAGTTTATCATCCCATGTACCTTTGACTTCTCTTTGAGCGATGTCGCTACTATCAGATTTGCTTGAATCCAAACAAGTGTAGCTTTCATGTGACATCTGGTCGTGTTCTAGGTTTCATAGTTTCAACAACTGGGATAATGGTGTATCCTCTAAAGGTTGAGGTGATAGTTTAATTTCCTCCCCCATCCATAGTCCATCATCTTCAGAGTTTACAGGGAAAAGACAACTTTATTCAACGTTTTATCACAAACTATATCGATATCACTAAAGGGTTCATGCGTTTACTAAAAAAGGACATTCCTCTCTATTGGGACGAAGCTGCTCATTTCTCTTTCAAAGCATTGAAACACGCCCTCACGTTTGCCCTTCTGCTCCAGCCTCCCAATTATAATAAAGATTTATTATTTTACTTGGTCACTGCAGAGTCGACCATTGGTATGGTCTTGGTTCAAGAGGATGATCTGCTTCAAGAACATGTGATTTATTACCTAAGCCAAGGCCTGGTTGGAATAGAACTTAACTACTCCCACGTTGAGAAGCTTGCATTGGTAGAAGTCCATGCTGTCCAACGGTTCCATCATTATATTATACTTTGTAAGACCATTGTCATTGTTGTTGTGAATCCGTTCCAATATGTGTTGAAACGATGCGTAATCGGTGGAAAGATCATTATATGGATTGTTATCCTCCAGGAATTTGACTTGTATTTTGTTTCTACGAAATATAAGAAGTCATTGATATTTGCAAAACTTATCTCAGAACTTTCGATCAATTCAGGTGATGTTATGCCCGAAGAATCACCAATTAAAGGAGATATGTTTCTTATTTCATCTTCAGACCCCTCGTATGGAGATATACTAGTCTATCTCTAAACATTGAAGTTCCCCACCTCTTCTTATCACGATGAATGTCAACGTATATGCCATCAGGAAAAAAACTATCTCATTCTCGACGACACTTTATATCATCAATGTGTAGATTGCATCCTCCGCCGGTGTCTCACTCATGAAGAAGCATAACTTGTTCTTAATGATTACCACACTAGAGCATGTGGTTTTCATTTGTCTAGGTTGGTAACAACCAAAAATATTCTACGAGCCGGTTACTTTTGGCCGACGTTAATCAAGGATTGCGTTGAATCGGTCAAGAAGTGCCACCCGTGTCAGATCTTCTCTTGGAAGATGAGGGCACGCCCCGCTCCTATGTTTCTCGTCATTACAGTTGGCCCCTTCACTAAATGGGGGATTGATTATAATACATGCCACACCCCTTCATCCAGGGGGCACCATTATATCATCGTAGCATTATACTACTTCACTAAGTGTGTTGAAGCTATGCCAACGTTCAAAGATGATGGAGAGACAACACCTTTCTTTTTGTTCAATCAGATAATAACAAGGTTCGACATCCCAAGGGATATTTTCACTGACCATGACAGTTAGTTTCAGAACAAAATTATGTCTGATTTAACATCAAATCTTAGGTTGAGACAAGAGCATTCATCACCCTACTACCCACAAGCGAATGGTCAGGTGGAAGCTGTGAATAAGTTCCTCAAGACTATTCTACAATGAATGATTAATTAGGTCAAGTCAAATTGGCATTTGATGTTGTACTCGGCATTGTGGGCCTACCGAACATCTATAAAGACTACAACTAGTTTCTCACCTTTTCAACTCATTTACGGGTTGGAAGCAGTCTTGCCAATAGAATGCCAGATCCCATCTCTAAATTTGGCAGTACAGTTATTGTCAGATACTTCACCACTTGAAGAACACTTATTATATCTCAAGCAGCTCGATGAGAAACACCGTGATGCCACCTTGGCTAACGAGGCTCACAAGAAAAAAGTCAAGAATCTATATGATCAGTCCGTTCATCCTGATATTTTCTCCAAAGGCGACCTTGTCCTGGTCTATGACCAAGATAAGGATCCCCTGTGGGTAGGCAAGTTCAAACCCATGTGGTTCAGACCTTTCATCGTGAAGGAAATATTAAATAAAGGTGCTTATCGTTTGGTTGACTTTGAAGGGAAAGATTTGGCAGAGCCTAGAAATGGGCTCTACCTCAAGAAGTATTACTCGTAGGTGGGTCACCTTGGGTGACTTCTTGTACATAGGTATAGTTCTTGTACAATTTAGTTTTTGTCTTTTTGTTTTATGGACGTGTAGTTTTTGATGTCATATTTTTCACTATGGCAGATGTCAAGTGAATCAGAGGTGTTTGTCGGGTTTGCGGACGATGCTAGCTGACACACTCGGAAGATTGCTTCCGTAGCTTGGGTGATCTTCATACCTCAAGGCCAGTTGATATCTTATGGAGGTATCTGTTTAGGTGATGCCACAACCAATGTTTTCGAATACAATGCGGTAATAGAGTTGCTTCGTGACACTTTGTCGCATGGTATCTCTCATCTTTGGGTCTACTTAGATGCACAGTTGGTTGTGTCCCAGTTAAATGGGGTTTATTGCATTTATGATCCTACTCTACATCGACGATTCCTTAGTGTACGTCTCTTATAATGATGCTTTGATTACATTACGTATATCCATGTTCCTAGGAGATTGAATCAAATCACGGATACTCTAGCTAATCATGTATTAGATTGGCATATTGCACATACATAAGAAAAAGCACACACATACACATGTAAATACATTTGTAAATAAATGTAACC
>CBVK0100670783.1:0-15884 GCA_900067695.1 Picea abies | reverse complement strand
TAATATGATACAGTAATATGATTCTTTCCTATAAAGCTTGTTGTGTTTTACTGTATGATTCCTTGATCACATACATAGGTTTATATTGATTTCATTCTATTACTATCACTTTGGTTGGTTGTGTTCTTTTGAAGGTTCATCATTATATGAGCGTTGGAATGGATCTAGGATGGAGACGACGAGAGGAAGCGACATTTAAATGGTATTTCATCTATCCCTCTTTAGTTAGTAAATTCAATATTTAAAACTTAAGGAAAGGGTCATGTTCTGGTGTGTTTTGTTCTAGATCTAGGTGGATCTAGGGAGATCAGTTAGTGTCCGCACCTATCGATTTATCCGATAACAAACATGACTAAGGAAAAGACTATGCCTGGGTCATTCAGCACTAGCCAAATCAACATGGCCCCTTTGAGTGAATATATCATCCTCCCTTGGTCAAATCAACATGACCAATATGGGAGGATGTATGCCCAATGTTTTTGATATCAACCTAGACCATTCACCACTATCCAAATCAGTATGGCTCTATGAGTGAATGTATCATTCTCCCTTGGTCAAATTAACATGACCAATCTGGGAGAATGTATTCCCAATGCCATAGCTCACACAAACTAATGTTTTCATGTACCAATGCCTGGGCTGGTCATCCCAACAATCTGTATAGACCTCCCTCTCAAACACCAATCATTGTTGCAGAGTCTATACTCGAGCCCTTAGGCCATACAAGAACCTGTCCATTCATGAATGAAACTCTATAGCCTTTATCCTCCAATGTTGAGGTAGAAATCAGGTTCTTCTTCATCCCTATTACATACAACACATCTCGTATATGAAGAGTATCTCTAGACTCTAGTTGGAATGAAGTTTTCCCAACTCCTCTCACTTCATACCTGGCATTATCACCAAGTTCTACTTGCAATATTGACTCCCTCTTTCCTTGAGACTCTCCTGGTCCAAAAAGGCTACTGCCACACCAACCATGATTTTTTTCCCTATGTCTTGAAGGATCTCCACTCTTTTCACTTCAATATGCACAAAATCAAAAATTTAATTACCATGTTATAAATATTCACACCAAAACGCAAGCTATCTCTCTCATTTTCATGGACCCTCCCATGATAGAGTCAATCCCAATCCCGCTCCGATACCATGCTGAAATTTTATATGAGATGATCAGATAGATTTATTTATTACAATGACAATGAGGGCCATATATACCCACACAGGGGTGCACTTTCATTCATAGACATGTCTTTTGGATAAGACATGTCTTTTCATTAATTATTATTATTTATATATATTTATACATTATATTATAAATATCTTATTTATATATTATATTAATAATATTATTAATAATTATATTATCAATTATTAATTTGAGATAATGTCTACCCGATGTGGCCCAAACATCAACAAAACTAAGAGCCTATACAACACAAATAACATAGGAACTAACATAACAAAATTTGAGCAAAGCAATAGCGAGAACGAGGTCTGAAATTTCATTAAAAAATGCCTTTTCTCACAATTTTTGGTACTGGTCTGTTGGCACAGGGGAAAACCCAGGGTTCACATGGAGAGCGCACCAACTAGCCCTTTTGGCAACACCTGCGAAGCAGATGTAGTCTCACCCGAAGCAGCTAAGAGAGGGGTTGCAGGACAGAGATGTCTACAACCAGGGGAATATCAAGTGGAACTAATACAATAATAATGCAACATTCATATATCTCTTATCAGATATATCTACTCTACGCAGCTATAAATCTGTTCTAACACCATAATGAAAATAAAAGTATAACAATGATAGAGATACAGGCATCAATCACACATACGACACAAAATATACGTGGTTCACCCTCTCTCTAGGGCTATGTCCACAGAATTGTTCTTATGATATATTAAGATAAAGCTTACATTTCTGATCTACACTCTTAGTCAATAAACCTTCTCTCTTCTTCTCTCTGTCTCCCACCTTCCTCTGCACCTAGTTGCAGGACTTGATCTTCACACCCAGCTGAAGATTTTACAATACCAAAAGGCTCTCACTCTCAGCACTCCTCTCTCTCACAGTATAGTAATCTCTCAACCAACAATAATCAATATCAATACCCAATACTAGTACCGACCTGACCTAGGTCCTCTCGACCTCTATTTATACATTATAGTCCCTCATTGACAGCCTTAGGTCGAAACCTGGGTGTCAAAACCCTAATTACCCAAAACCCTAGGTGTCTAAAACCCTAGGTCAACTTGACCCACCTTTTCAGGGCTTCACTAGCCTGTCTTTCCTCCCTTCTCGTGCAGTTCTCCAAAGCATCCAATGGTATATTTCTCTACTTACTGAGTTGTCCTCGATCCATCTTCCTTGTTGATCTATCATCCTCGATCTCCTCATCCAATGGATTGCTTTTCTGTACTTTGTTCCAGCTGTTCTGCTCTTTTGCTTACTTCGACCCAGTGACAGTCACTGTGTCTCCCGTGTAGTTCGTTTTTGACCTTTTCTTCCTCGATCTTCTCTTCCTTCCATAACCAAGGGCCAACAGGCCCCCAACACTCACCTGTGACTCATCCCGAGGCACTTTAGATCTGATCCTTATGTTTCAGTTCAACTTTGGACTGCGCAGTGAAGCCTTTTCTTTCTGCTTTATGCCTCCTTCCCATCCTTGTGCAGACTGTCTTTTCTGTGTCTGGTACCTAGTTTCAACTGCACCTGGTACCTAGACCCTTTTCTCCTTGCTTTTACTGAGAGCTTCGAGGTAGCTGGTTGTCATAAAACAACTTCAGTCGACTCCCATTCACTAATCCTTCTTTCCATTCTCCCTTCAATGTCTTCAGCTATGCAACTCCTCCTTCTGTAACATAGGCGATCTCATATGGTCCAAGCCAATGCATTTTGAACTTCCTTGGATGTCTTATAGATTTACTTTCATACACCAGTACTAAATCACCTTTCTTAAATGCCTTCTTTTTGATGTGTCTATCATGATAGGCCTTTTCTCTTTCCTTCTGTACCCGCTGATGGAATCCTACAATACATTTGTCTTCTCCTAGTTCAACCAACTAGGCAAGCCTCTCAGGAACAACGCCAGTATCATCCATGTCTGTAAATGTAGCAATTCTTAAGCTTGATACCAAGTACTCCATCGGGACAACAACATTGAGACCATAAACCAACTTGAAAGGGGTCTGCAATGGAACCATTTGTTGGCACAGGGATAGACCTAGGTTTCACTCCAAGAGAACACCAACAAGCCCTAGCTATTGGCCCTTTCGGAAACACCTGCGAAGCAGGTGTAGTCTCACCCGAAGAAGCTAAGAGGGGGGTTGCAGAACAGAGATGTCTACAACTAGGGGAATATCAAGTGGAACTAATAAAACAATAATGCAACATTCATATATCTCTTATCAGCTAGATCTACTCTGCATAGCTATAAATCTGATCTAACACCATAATGAAAATAATAGTATAACAATGATAGAGATCCAGGAATCAATCACACATACAACACAAAATATGCGTGGTTCACCCTCTCTCTAGGGCTACGTCCACAGAACTATGCTTATGATATATTAAGATAAAGCTTACAATTCTGATCTGCGCTCTTAGTCAACAGACCTTCTCTCTTCTTCTCTCTGTCTCCCACCTTCCTCCGCACCCCGCTGTAGGACTTGATATTCACACCCAGATGAAGATCTTACAATGCCAGAAGGCTCTCACTCTTAGCACTCCTCTCTCTTATAGTACAGTAATCTCTCAACCAACAACAATCAATATCAATACCCAATACTAGTACTGACCCGACCTAGGTCTTCTCGACCTATATTTATACATTATAGTCCCTCATTGATAGCCTTAGGTCGAAACCTAGGCATCAAAACCCTAATTACCCAAAACCCTAGGTGTCTAAAACCCTAGGTCAACTTGACCCACCTTTTCAGGGCTTTGCTAGCCTGTCTTTCCTCCCTTCTCGTGCAGTGCTCCAAAGCATCCAATGGTAGCTTTCTCTTCTTGCTAAGTTTTCCTCGATCCATATTCCTTGTTGATCTGTCATCCTCGATCTCCTCATCCAATGGCTTGCTTTTCTATACTTCGCTCTATATTTTCTGCTCTTTTTCTTACTTCGACCTAGTGACAGTCACTGTGTCTCCCGCGCAATTTTCGTTTGACCTTTTCTTCCTTGATCTTTGTTTCCTTCCATAACCAAGGGCCAACATGGTCAAAGTGGATTTTTCACTCCTAAAATATGCTAGATGTATGTTTTATGGGATTACGATTCCAAGTCCATTTACGAAATCAAAATCCAAGTGCCAGAAGTGCCAGAACAATCACCAAGGATTTCCTGTCAAGCAAGCCTCATTAACCATGACCTTAATCAAACATGAATATCCTAAAATGCTTGAATGAATTTGTAAGGTCTCTCACTAGAATCTCCTCCTTGTTCTATCTACGCTGCAAAAAACAACACCTCAATCAGATATTGTATGAGAAAGTTATGGACTTTTGAACTCAAGCTCTTGTTGTTTCTTGTTGGTAAAAAAGACACTTAGAAATTTTTCAATTTGTATTCCAACATGGAGGAGAGATCGTGATTAAATTACTAACATGGAGGAGAGTTCGTGTTAAAATTTCAAACATGGAGGAGAGTTCATGCTCATCTTGTCGATACAGATGATAGTTCATGCTTAACTTGTCGATACATAGGAGAGTTCATGCTAAAATTGTTGACATGGAGGAAAGTATATGCTCATCATGTCGATATATAGGATATTATGTGATTAACTTGTCAATACCAATGGTATTTATTGCTAAACTTTCCAACATGGAGGACATTTCATACTCATTGTGACGATACATAGGAGAGTTTGTGCTTAGCATGTCGATATAGAGGAGAGTTTGTGCTTAACTTTCCGACATGAAGGAGAGTTCGTGCTAAAATTTCTGACATGGAGGAGAGTTCATGATCAACTTGCTGACATGGAGGAGAGTTCATGTTCATTGTGCCGATACAAAGGAGACTATGTGCTTAACTTATCGATACAGAGGAGAGTTTGTGCTTAAATTGCAGACATGGAGGAGAGTTTGTGCTTAACTTGCCGACATGGAGGAGAGTTTGTGCTCATCATGCCAATAAAGAGGAGAGTTTTTGCTTAACTTGCCAACATGGAGGTGATTTCATAATTAACTTTCCAACATGGAGGAGAGTTCGTGCTTAACTTGTCGACAAAAGAGTAAGACCTTGCAAAACTTCCTTTTGTATTTTGGTCGTAACTTTTGAATACTATACCTATTTCATGTGTTTCTTATACTGTTGGAAAGGTCTGTCCAAGAGATACAACTTCACAATTATAGGATTTCATAGATTCCTCACCAATTATTCACATTTTTAGTATTAATAACTGGAACATCGGTAAACAACCCTGGAGAAGGTAGTACTTCAACCAAGAGTACTAGAGGAACCAGGAACTGAACTTAGGGAAGCATATATGAACTCTCAATTAGATAATGTTTTAATTTTATAGGTTCAAATGCATGGTTTTTCAACTTTATTTCAATATTATTCTATGGTCACTCATCTATTGCATGTCAAATGGTGCCAGGAACCAATGATAAAGGAAGATCATAATTAGCAATCTAAATAAGCAGCATGTGAGGGGAGAAAACCATGAAGGCACAAAATCTACACATCAAATCAATCTACTAGTATGCAGTAGTACCCTCACAAATATGATCTACCTCCAAGGATCATGGAGAAGAAAAAACAACAATAATTGTTGCAGCAATAGAGGAGCAGCAAAAGGGAATCATACTCAAATAGTCGAAGAAGAATTATAAACCCCATGATGGTCAAATATCAAACTTGGAGGGATAATATTTGCCCAATGTCCAGACTGGTCATCACAGTGGGTGAAGTGCACTATAGACAAAATCTATGATGGCCCACCAGCACTAAAAGACAAATTCGAAGTCTAACTACAAATAATACATCAAATTATAAAATTTATTTTGTCCTTTTTCTCTCATCATTACAAAGAGGATAATGAAAAAAGATTGTAAATCAAAGATCATGGGGGGAAGGAGAAAGGCCAGGAGTCAAGTTGAATATCAATAAATATGGGGATTATATCTGAGAAAAAGGATTTTGTCTCTTTGAGATTTCATATACTATTACTAAAACTTTTAATGAGGAGAAGCCGATTTGGCCAAGCTATTTTATGGAGAACTATGATTCTCGTGTTGGACGTATTGTGGACTATTACTTTGTGTTTTGTTAAGCACTTGGGTTGTGTAAGGATGTACTTCATATTGTAGGCTATTCTTATGTATGGTGGATGCATTCTTATTTCTATTCTTTAGTGGATATTTGTCTAAATTCGCGGGCATAGAACTGTAAATGAATGTTTAAATGCTAGACTATTATGTGTTTGCAATTATTTATTCATATTTATGTCTCTGATTTGTGTGAACTATTTCCCAGGCCATTTACAGGACCATGGTTGGTTCTATGTTTACTTTATGGTTACCTTTTCCATCCGGATATATGCATCTTATCTTAGCTACATTTAATTCCTTAGCTTATAAATCATCATCGGTGGATCGGGCCATAACCGATAAACCCAAACCAAAAATGGATACCCAGCAGGAATTCAAATGGGTTCCCTATTCCAAATGGTGAGAGATCTAATTGAGACTTCTTATTAGGGGTAACCTCTGTTGTTGACAAAGGGAATTTTTCTCACGTCGATAGAATTGGTGCTAGAAGGAGGGTCGGATGACAAGCCTTCCCATGTGGAGCCATTTCATTAAATTGTTTTAACCAACCCATGTCTCCTCTCTATATCTTTGTATGGGATAAACCTTTGAGTCTTATGAAACCTTCAAGGGGAATCTCAGTCGAGACAATTAATCTCTTGTCAAACTCAAAATTTGATGGTGAAGGGAATGTCTCTGCATTCATGCATCTCAATTAGTTTAACATCACATGACAAAATCTTAAGATTGTTCAGGAAAATGAAATTTGTTGATTATTTATCCTTACATTTGAAGGACGGATTAAAGCCTAGTTTAGGAAATTACCAAAAAAATTGATACATAGCTGGAAACAGTTCATGCAAGTCTTTATCGTTGCTCATGTAGATTATGTTTATGACGAATTGTTTAATGAAATTGAATAAATCTGTAGGCTCAAAAACAAATCTATGCATGATTTATTTTAAAGAGTCATGGAGATTTATTGTATATTTTGTAAAAGTGACAAACCCTCAAACCAATAAATATTTGATTGGTTTTCATATCTAGTCTCTATTCCTAAAGGATACAATCTGAATTATGTAACTATCTGTCATCTACAAGATTCATATCTGCACGATGAACATTCAACCACCTCTTATCCCATATGAACACTTTCAAACCTATAGAACGTTCAATCCTATCCTCAGACATACGATACTTTGCAATCTAATTTCGAAGAACCATTTGAGGAAACAGTTTCAATAGATGATGTCGAATCTATATTGAATGATGAATCAATTCAGCAAGCTATTGTAGATTTGAATGATAATTTAAGATTGGGGAAAGTAACAACTATATCATTCATGTAAAATCATGATAAGGTGGTGAATGATGGGGTGTATATGATCTCTAATTAGCTCGTTGTCACAACTATGAGGAAATCTTTACTAGAACTCTTAAACCCCTTAGACCCAGAGTGTGAACCATCTATTGTATCCCCTTTAGAGAATCATGAGTATATTTTGGTCTGTAACAAATATCTCATTGAAGAAATTTCGTCATCTTCATAATTCACAAATCACTTTTCTCTTTATACAAATTTGTTCGATAATTATCTCTCACATGAGCTTTCACTAGCCTATCATTTTGGTAGAATATTCACACTTTTATTACAATGAATCACTGAATGATAAACAAGAGAAACAATATTTCCTAGCTTTGATTGATCAAAGACTCATTCTTAATGACATTCCATATGGGATGTACAATGTTGAATGGCCTTCACAATTTGAATTTTTGGAACATGTTGAATCACAATTTGATCACAATAACCATGTTTTCAATGACTATTTTTCTGTTCTGGAATTGAATGTGAGCACTAATGTATCATCCAATGATCTTGTATAGTCTAAAATTTATGATCTCAATGCACAAATGTTAATGACAAAAAATATAAGGTATGTAGAACACAAAAGGATTTATGATACCCATGAAGAAATCATATCAAATGTACATCCCATCACTATAAAGACACAAGAAACATTGAGATGATCCAAAAAAAACTGTCACCTAAATCTTCTCCAAAATCACATGTTAATCTTCAGGGGCAGATGCATCACTCATCCTTGGATTCTATCTTGTTACTCCATCACTCATCACATGATTTTGATGATGTTATATGAGAAGTCTCAGAGTCATCTTTCGCTCAACATTTCCCTCAAACAATCAAATATCATTTCTCCTCTCAGCATGTGGGTTATGTAAAATGTGGGCCCAACGAGACTTGCATAGATAATGAGGAACTTCGGTTTTAGTCGATGGTTATGTCAAGTTATTATTATCTTTCTTCGACCCCTGGAATGAATGATACCACCCATACTGAGACTCTCCCACATGGTATGTTGCATGAAAATTCCATTTATGGGTCTCATCATGTATGCCACTCATTTTCAAATTCTTTCTAGCAGTTCTATGGTGATCATTGTAAATTTTATGATGGAATTGAAGCTTGGTTTTAGGGATCCTACATTTCTACATTTCCCATGAGTAATAATGATGTAAAATTTCACATGATGGGTAGAGATTTGTTGTATTCAATTCTTCCAATCTTTGATGTCTCAGTACTCCAATTTATGCTATTGACTTTTGATGAACATGTGGTTGCAGGTTTGGAGTTTCTTGAATGACTACATTGGCACTATGCTTTCACTTAGCCATTTTTTAACCAGTGTAGGATAGAGTAGTAATAGGAGTAGAATAGTTATTTTTCTTCCTTTATTCTTTCATAGTTTAGATGTTTTCTTCCATTTTTGATTGTGTAGAATAGATTTTGTCTTGTCTTGGTTTCTTGAATAAAATCCACCTGCTATTATTAGTTTAGTTTTCAGTTCAAGATGGCTTACTTTAGTCTTAGTTTCTTTTGTAGGAAATATTTCTTCTTTTCGTTTGATGCCTTTCATTTTGTTGTTTGATCGAAATCTTGGCTTAACATTGGATTCATTCATCTTCATGAGGAAACTATGTGAAAAATTCTTTGAAAAAATCAATTGGAAGATTCATCTAATCTAGTAGAATTCAATCTAACATTGACAGCATGACATATTATGATCATGAGCTGCTGAAAAAACAAACTGTTGTAGAATACTTTGTAGTTTGGGGAAGGTGGAAACCTGGTTGGAATAATCCTTGTTGAAATATTTCCACTAAACAGACTGGAGTTACTTCGATGATTGCATTGGATAAATTTTGTTGAGGCCTTCGAAAGGAATCATATCGTCTATTCATGACCTTTTTGTTCATAATCCGCAAGGGATTTTCAATCCTTATTGATCATATTTTGATATCTAGCTTCTCACAAAAAGTTTCTGGACCAACTGGTCGATGTTGCAGTATCATGGGTCCATTCTCTTGGTTATCGAAACAAAGTTTGGTGAGAAAAAATTGAGTTACAAACCTTCTCAACATGTATGTATTTCTATAGTCTTAAAATCGTCATGATGAGTTTATTTCAAGAATATATAAGGTATATCATCGATTTTTTCCGAAGAGATTCGAAATCCTATAGCAGATTGTGATCATATTACCTTAGCTCTTTCATGATGTTGTCTATTAAGTATAGTCACCTAGTGTTTGTTTCTCTATGAAGAGGTTGTGCCTGAGACTTTAGGTACACTTATCCCTTTCCCAGTATTAAAATCTTTTTCATTTATAGGAAAAGAAACAGTGTATTTTACCTCTAGCGTGTACCTTTAGGAACAAAACATCAAGTTTCGGTTTCCTTCTGACTATCTTGAGTGTATTGAAAATAATGAGGACTACAAAGCATATACACATAAACACTTTAATGTTATCTGTTGCACCACAAGCTCTTAGGTTTGAAATTTAAAGACAAATACTCTACATATAATCTTAGGTGACAATATAGATATATGTTTTTTGGTCCTCTAAGCTCAAGTGGATGAGATTCATCTTGATTCACAATGCATTGTCCATTGTAAGGGTGAACTTTTCTCAAAACATTGTCATTATAAAGAATCAACTTTTAGAAAACCAAATCTCAGAATACCTACATAGTATTTTTCAGATCATATGGCTTCCTTTAATGACTTTGGTATCTTGAATTACAATTTTATCATGCTTGTTGAAGTTTGAAGGTAGTTTTGAAGCTCTTTGGACTCATGTTTAACCTTATTGATCTGAATACCCATTTTATTGCTCTACCCTTCAAACAATATGATGAAGTATTTTGATTTGGTTGATTGAATGGTTTTCCTTTGGTTCTCTCTTGGTACAATCTTATTCTGTTTTGCTCATATTTGGTTGCTTTTATCTTGGTGTCACTGGGTATTTCACATCATGATGTTTTTGTTTCTTTTAGAATTGGAATTTCCAACTCTTGAATGAAAAAATACATATATTCCAAGCCACGAAACTCTCAATGGAGCTCTTCAAGGCACTGGTCTGGAATTGTTGTGAAGGCTCATCAAAAGTAATCTTTCAAAACTCATCCAAGCACACAAAACACAGACCATACAATAATTTTTACATTCAATTACATAAGTATTGTCGGTTTGTCTACAAATCCCATGCTCAGGGAAGTTCAAAGAAGAGAAGTGTTACATGTAGCCTTACTCTTTCATTTATACTTACATGTATGATGTGGAAACCTACCTCAATTTTATATATTTAACCTATATGAACCACACCATACATGATCTACAATCGAATTTCAAGGACATGACAATGGAAGGAGTGCTAACAACAGTTTTTTGATGAGAATTCACAACTAGGACATAACTGATGGTTATTACAACCAAAGCCATTTTGTTGACCAAAAGGGAACTTCCAATCAATAGATGAATATTCAAGCTAAGTTGACTCCACCTTTCTATTCGGATCTCGACAACAGAAAACTGGTAATAATTAGGATTTAACTTCATGCATCTCAATAGATATGGTTCCTTATTTTTCAAGGAATTATCTTTTTGGTTTAGTGTCCCATGCCAGCCTAGATACAGACTTTAGTTCTGGTTTATGTTGTGAGATCTACGCGAACATGTGTTTCCATAAGGGAATTATCTTAGTTAACATTGATTTTAGTCAGATGTTTTAACTGGTTAAACATTTATGTTTGAAAATGGATAATAAAGAAATCAGTATCATTTGTCAATAGTTTTAATTGGTGATATTTGTTTTTCGTATGTGTGCATATCCCTCTCATTGAATATTTTTCTCATCAGAAGAGGAGGACACGACTCAAAGAAAACAAATAGCTTCCAAAAATTTTGACATGACCATGGGACATGTCACCTGGGTATGCATACCGAGTTGATATCGTACGCCTTATTTGGATATGTGATGGGATAAGCATGTTATGTTGTAGAATGAGTTTCAAAACTTGGAGAGATTCAGAGTATGCACACAGATTTTTGAAACCTTGAGTTATTGCAAGGTCAGAGCAAAGCATCTGATTGGTAACAAATGGAATCTCTTTTTAGCCCTTACTCCCTGAAGCACAAGGCTGCAAAGTTGAGCTGATAGTTTTCAAAAAATATGATGAGGGATGCAATTATTGACCAACTCTAGCACCAAATCCCATCTAAATGAAAGGATACACGTATAATCTTTCCCAAGGCTTAGTCTTTTTAAGAGGTTGAAAACTACTTGTTGTGTTAGGATGCATGGAATTTCTTAAAGTTAATGGAAGCACTGCATTCATGATTTCTTTCTCAGTTAAATCTTCTTTGTTGACTGAATATCTTTAATCATCACTTTCATTTTTATGTTATAGCAGGTTTTGGACCGATTTCATATTCTGATTCTGAATACGATTTATCTCTTTATTTTCTCATCATATTTTCCCATGGAGGTAGTTCATTCTCTAAATTATGTTTGTCTTATGATTCCTTATTATATTTGATGACATACATACATCTCATTCTCATATAGGCAACACCTTTGCATTGGAAACATGCCTGAATCAACTTGCATCTCTTTCCTAACTCATGAGTTGAAATAGGGGTATTTGTTGAGCATGAATTGGAACTATTTTGGCATATTGTGAAAACAATCAAACCATGACTTAATAGAGTGGTTAATCAATGGTTATTCTTGCATGTTGGCTAGCGAGAATATCCTATGTAATGAGGGAACCATCCACACACTAAGCAACTGCTTGCGTGAAACGTGAAGTGTCAAAGTTTAAAGGTTGAAAATAAAAAGGGATAACCTTATTTAGCCAGGTGAAACAAGTATACAAAGTGAATCTCAATAGTTGGCAGTCATCCCCTATCAGGATAAAATAAATCAATTTCTTTCCCCATCCATCAAATGCTAAGCATGAACTAAATAAACTGAGAAGGAATGGGAAAGAAATATTGACCAGACTATGGGAGATGCAGATATCTCCACCGGGGATATGGACACTTTCTAGTGGTGGAGAAAGGTCTTTGATGACCTGGTGACTCCATCGGGGCTATGGAAACTTGCAGGATGTGGAGAAACACCTGAGGGATAATATATATGCACCTGGTGAAAAACGTTTTATATCCCAAACCTATAGCAGCCCCATGACAGATATTCTAACCTGAATCGTCGACTCAATTTAAGAAAATAAATATCACCATCACTCATCCTCTTATTGTAGAAGACATGCTCTACTATTCGACATGCAAGAATCACCAGTGATCCCACCATAATGGAATCTTTCAAGTAACTTTTTCACATTAATTCTAGAATTTCTGATCTTAAAAGTAATTATATGACCGACTACATCTTTTCTCATAAGTTAGGAAAGACTAGCAGATATTTTGGCTTCGCCCAGTTTGTCACCATTTGTTGTGCCAATGAAACACCCTCCCTAATTTCTTATTTTACCTTTTCTCTAAGAGAAGAAATTGCCCCCCCTCTACTTTACTTTTCTACTGGAAAGCCTCTTAAACTCTCTCATGCAAATGGAAAATCCTAAGTCTCTCTTCTCACTCTCCATACTTTACCATGTCAATTATTTTAAAGAATATTTTGGCCCGTCGATACACTGTATATCGACGATATTCCTTTTTCCTTCACCGATACACTGCATATCAACGAGCATCTTCTTCCCCCTGTCGATACATGTTGTATCAGTGAAAATCCATCTTCCTCCATCAAAATGGCCTATATCAGAGACTTAGTCTTTTCTTCACTGATACATAAGAATGGGACAACACTTAGAAAATTTCAAGAAGTATTTGTTTTGTATCGGCACCAATCATTTTATGGGCTCTGATATACCAACACCCATCAATCCTTGAATGTTGATACACCGACGCTTCATCCTCTTTCGACCATCAATATACATTTGTGTAGATCCTCTCATCTTTTCCAATACATGGTATCGACAAAGTTCACCTCATCTTTGTCAATACATTGTGTATCGGAAAGCTTCCTTTCTTTCCCTTTGATGCACAATATTTATTGGAAAGCTTCCCTCTTTTATCTCCAATGCATCAGTAGAAATATGTTGACCCCTTAGAAACACTGAGCATATTGACCATGATCTTCTTTTCTCTTCAGTAAGATGCCTTCATCTTGAACCCTCTCCGAAGTCCCTCCAACTCAGATCCTTCTCATTGCACCCTTCAATAAAATTCCTATGATTTCCAATGATTAAGCATTCCATGGCTGACTGGATAATTTATGACTTATAGACTATATTTCTTAATCTACATTATGTTGCAGTCGTAATTAATATGTTTGTGTCGCCGACAATTTTCATTACACATACCATACCAGCATGCACGTTTTGTGCCTTCTTGATTTTATGACTAACCATGATCATTAAAGTGTCGTATATTGTCAAGTGGGTTAATTGCAACATATATAAGACTCACATTGGCTCTAAATTTCATCTTATAGGAGAATCAGATCTCCCAACTCCTAGACAGTGTTAAGCGCTCCAAATGTCAGTTGGTTGTTTTCGTGGGATTATATTTATGAGACAATAACAGATGACCTCATCTCTAATAGACAAATTAATATCCTATACAACAAAGATAACATAGGAACTGACGAAATGAAATTTTATCAAAGTAGTAGCGAGAACGGGGTCTAAACTTTCATTAAAAAATGTCTTTGATCACAATTTTGGGTATTCTTCAAAGTGGATTTTTCACTTCTGAAATAGGCTAGATGTATGTTTTATGGGATTATGACTCCAATGCCATTGACATAATCAAAATCTGAGGTCAAAAAATGTTAGAAATATCATCAAGGATTTCCAGTCAAGCAAGCCTCGTTAACCCTTACCTTCATTAAACACAAATCTCCTCAAATGCTTGAATGAAGTTGTAAGGTATCTCACTAGAAGCCCCTCCTTGTGATCTCCACACTATGCCTCAATTAGACATCATATGACAACGTTATGGACTTTTCAACTCGAGCTCTTGTTGTTTGTTGTTGGTAAAAAGGACACTTAGAAAATTTTTGATTTGTCTTCCAACATGGAGGAGAGTTTGTGCTTAACTTGCTAACATGGAGGAGAGTTCATGATAAAATTTCCTAGATTGATGAGAGTTCATGCTCATCGTACTGATACAGAGGAGAGTTCATGCTTTACTTGTCGACATAAAGGAGATTTCATGCTAAACTTGTCGACATGGATGAGAGTTCGTTCTCATCATTTTGATATAGACGAGAGTTCGTGCTTAACTTGTTGATACATAGGATATTTCTTACTAAACTTTCTAACATGGAGGAGATTTTTTTCTCATCATGCCGATACAGAGGAGAGTTTGTGCTTAAATTACCAATAAAAAGGAGAGTTTGTGCTTAACTTTCCAACGTGGAGGAGAGCTCATGCTAAATTTGTCAACATGGAGGAGAGTTCATGCTCAAATTGCCAACATGGAGGAGAGTTTTTGTTCATCATGTGGATATAGAGGATATTTTGTGCTTAACTTTTTGATATAGAGGAGATTTCATGCTTAAGTTGATGACATGGAGGAGTGTTCATGCTTAACTTGCCGACGTGGAGGAGATTTTGTGCTCATCATGCTGATACAAGGGAGAGTTCATGCTTAAATTTCCGACACAAAGGAGTCTTCATGCTTAACTTTCCAAAATGGATGAGATTTTGTGCTTAACTTGATAACATGGAGGAGATTTTGTGCTTAACTTGTCAACACAGGAGTAGGACCCTGCAAAACTTCCTTTCATATTTTAGTCATAACGTTTGACTCTGATACCCATTTTGCACATTCATTATACCGTTGGAAATTTATTTCTGAGATATAAAACTTCATAGTTGTTATTGGATAAATCGGTGGGTGCGGACATTAATAGATCTCCCTAGATCCACCTAGATGTAGAAAAAAACATAACAGGACACGACTCTTTCCCTAAGTTGTAGTCATTGAATCTACTAATAAGAAGGAATGAGTGACATACCTTTATATCACTTCCTTAGGTCTCTGTTGTTCCCGCTTTGCTCTAGTGCTCTTGTGAAATCAGGTCCAAGACAACACAAACCAACCAAAGTGAAGATAGAAAAGTATATTCAATGTCAATCTATGCATATGATCAAGGAGTTATGCAATAAAATAAGAGTGATTTTATGGGAAAGGGACATGCCGATGTATTATATTAAATGAAAGTAGAAGACACAACTAGGTGA
>CBVK0100670782.1:0-15885 GCA_900067695.1 Picea abies | reverse complement strand
GTGCGTTTCTCCCTAGGGGTTATAAGGCAGCCGGCAGGATTCGACCCCGTATCACGCGAGTACGATACTGCCGATGTTATCGATTCCCCTAAAAAAATAATATATATATATATATATATATTTTATTAATTTAACATTTTATTTATATATTTATATGCGAGTATGTAAGATAACATAAATAGTAATAAATTTTTTATAAATATCAATTTTATAAATAATTATTTACAATTATTTTTATAAGTAAATATTTTTTTAATACACTATTAAAAGTAAAACGAAAATCAATTACTTATTTCTAAATCATATAGATATAAGAACTTTTGTTTTTACTTTTTATATATCTAAATTTAATGCTTAATATTTATCATTTTTTTTTATCAACTAATAAAATGGATATTTAATTTAATATTTTTATCCATATATAGATATTTAATTTAAAGCTTTTATTTATTTAGTATTTTATTTATATATTTATGTGTAAGTATGTAAAATAACATAAATTTAAATACAAATTTTAAAAAGTAAATATTGATTTGATAAATAATAGGTTTTTTAAGAAAGATTGGGACTAAAAATGGGTTGTAAGGATTGAGAATAACAATGGGTGGGTTGTATTGGATCCTCTCATGATTAACGAACAAACTAAATGCCATAGCGAAAGGGAAGGCAATGACTGAAGAGGAACCATGCTGGATGGATGCAACTGAGGAGGAAGGCTCCAACACAACATTGGCTAAGAGAGAATCATCCATTCGAGGCTGGATCAAAGCCGAGGAGAGAATGTGAGTGTGGCTAGAACTGAACCCTAGCCACAACCGCTGCTTGGATCTAGACTATGGGTGCCATTCAACCATGAGGGACCTTAGGGAGGCAGAGATAGTTGCAATGGTCATCTCAAATCCATCTCTTTGTCCGCAGAACGCGAAGCTAGAAGATTATCGCAGGGATTTGCTTGCGAGATTTTCTGCCCTCACTCTTTCACAAGAATCAAGTTAAGAGTGACATGGTCGGCCACATGCTCCTTCAAAGATCGAGGCTTCATTCCGGACATTGCACGACGACTTGCTCCGAGACTACGGCGGGATTTCCCCTTTTTGTAAATACCATCGTCGGTTCTTCTCTTTGCTTGCAAGCTCAGGATTCAGACTCCATTTTTTAGCTCAAATCCCAAATCCACCAGGCTACAGGTATTCTGCCTTGATTTCAATGACTAATATTTGAAGGATGATAACTAGTGGATGGCTCTCTTCTGCAGGGTTATGGGAATCTAAAGAATGCAACCATCTCTCTCGCTTCTCGTTTGCGTGGAGGAGCGCCATCCTCCACCCATCCAAGCTCTTATAAGCATGTCATGAAAACATGAACTTCTGCTCCTTTGGGGTCCAAGGATGAAACTTTTGGAGCAAAGGAGCCTTTTGGCTCTGCCTTCATTGTGGAGTAGTCCACAAAACCTCCAACAACAAAGGTCGAAGATCCCCACATCTATGGCTCTACATTTCTCTACCAGAAAAAATCCCTCATCTATCATTTCGACAGACTATGGTCCTCGGCTTCGGCACTAAGATAATGGGTAAACAAGACCTGGTCGTCAGGTCATGAGTTGTTCTTTTTCTCCAAAGGGTTCTTCATTGTTAACTTTTCCACAGAAGCAGACTGCCAACGTGTGCTAGAGAAAGGTCCATGGTTTTGGGGAAGATCTAGTCTTTCCATGCAGAGATAGTTCCCTGACTTCAACCCGCTGACTATGACTATTATGACTAAACCAGTATGGGTAAGACTCCCTAATTTACCTTTGCATTTTTATACTTAAGATTTTTTACCTACCCTTGGCAATGTGTTGGGTAGGTTTATCAAGATTGACAGAGACCAGATAACAAGAGGCTGCATCACCTTCGTCCGCATATGTGTTGACATCAACCTCACTCAAGGGCTTTCATATAGGATCCTTATAGATTGGATTGAGGATGATCCTTACATGCAGTTGGTCATTGGATTGAGGATGATCCTTACATGCAGTTGGTCGATTATGAGAACACTGCCTTCAGGTTCTGTCCCTGTCAGCAAACAAGACACCTTTAGGAAACTTGTTCTTTATCCCCAACCCCATCCTCATCCCATGCAACACGGGAAAGGGATAATGGCTGGAAAGACCCTAAAAATCGCAAAAGTTGCTCGAACTCTTCACCTGATAACAAGCAGCATCACAAAGATGATCCATATCCTCCACATCCTACATCAACTTCGCAGTCTCCAATGAATGTGCAGTAGCCAAACATAGACCCAAAACACCAGCCTTTGGTTTCAACACAACATCCTGAAGCTTCAGGACCCAAAACACCAGCCTTTGGTTTCAACACAACATCCTGAAGCTTCAGATACTTTGATTCTGATTCCTGCAGCACAACCTTGGTATACTCCTCTATAAAATCATGAAATGAATGACATAATCATGGCCACAACCCTGATCCCAGGGACTCAGAAATGTCCTCACGAATTGGATAATTAAGACAGTGATAGGGAAGCATCCTTAGCTTCCGCAGCTCAAGATTCTGGCATTTCCTCATATCATCTGGCTTTGGTGTCTAAGGTTGTTGAGCCTATCAGTTCATCTAGTTGGATTGATGTTCATAAGAAAAAAGGCATAAAGGATCCTCTCCGGCCAACATAATGATCCGACCCTTTCTCCTTATCTTGTAATGTCTCATCTTGCTATGCCTACACACTCCTTGTGGCTCTCTTTTAGCATAGGTTAGTCTCTAGTGCTCCCCTATTCTCTTTTTGGGGGATATTTTGCTATCAACGAGTCTATGTATCACTTTGTACTTTTTTCTTGGTTGAATAGAAGGATTCTCTATATATATATATATATATATATATATATATATATAATTTTATTTTATATTTATTGAAGTTATGTATCAATATTACACACTAAAATGTATAATTAGAATTAAACTTTATTGTCTAATCAGACTTTATTGTCTCGGAGAGGATACTCGTGTCAATAAAAGATAGATATTGGTATTTGAAAGTAAAATGTACAATTAGACTTTATTATCTTTGGTTTTTAGAAGTGATCTAATTTAAGGTAATAAAAAAATAGATATTGGTATTGTTCAAATAATTTTTTATTGTTTTTTCTTGGAATTCATCATAAAAACAAAAATACATAACAAGAAAAAATAATATAAAATTATTAAACTTAAAGTAATAATGTCAATCCTCAACCTTAAAACTAGAATTTATATTGATATATATAATTGTAGAGTAACTCATTCATAAAAAATATTACCTCTAATTTAGTAGTTTTCCCTAGATTTTCTTGGGTATCACTCCATACTTATGATCCATAGATGGCATTTATCAGTCTTTCATGTTTAAGTTTGACATGTTGCTAATAATATCTTGATGTTGGTTCCTTTTCCAATACTTTGTATATATGCTTTTACAAAATTCAAAATCCAAACTATGATTTCAATATCAATTTGCTCATTTTATATATAGTTATGTTTTTCTCTAACCTTGTTCTCCATGCATTCCACCTCCTATTTGACCCATTCTATGAATAATTTATGATAAACCTCCATTCTTGCTTCTATTTTTGAAGGTGCCTTTATTTTTTTGTCTGTTGTTTTTCTGATTCTAGAGAGGCCTTGCATTCTCTTGGCATCCACTTCCTTGAACTATCAGATTTGTCTCCATCCTTATGATTTTTCCTATCTACTATAACCCACCAATAAACACTTACTACTTTCAAACTAAGTGACCACCTACTTGAATCTACTAGTTGAAGAGCCAGCTAAGTGATACCTTTGAATTACTAGGCTACTAATTGTTTCAAGATTAATAACTAAGCCCGAATGAAGAGTGCAGTGATTAAAATTCCTACCCCTTTCTACCATGTGAAACCTGCTTATGATGTTCATTAATTCAAACATTAATCTCCAAGGTGGCGAAGCTAGTTTGATGGGATGTTAGGAAATGATTATAGAACTATGGTTTAGGTCTTATCCATATCCCCTTCTATGTAAATGTCTTGAATGTATAATAATGAAATCTTTCCTATACAAACACACTATTCTAATTTCTTTATTTTGTTTAATTAATTAATAAAAATGGATATACCTTTTATAATTTAAAAAATAAAAAAATGTTTAGTATATTAAATAATGATAATAATCTAATTTTAAGGTCAAAATCAAAAATCAAATTGGTGTATAAGATACCTTTATTTGTGGAAAAAAAACCTTGCAACAATTTATATTAAAATCTATCATTAAAATGTGTAACTTCTTAAAAAAAAACACACATTATTAACTATCAAACCTACTATAAAATCTTATATAATTATTATTACTATTTTTAAAATATTAACTAATGAATACAATTCAAATAACATTGATCTATTAGAATATCGAATAACCGTTCTATTATTGTTTTTGTGTTGTGAAAGTGGGTAAAGGCTTTGGATGCTCCTACAAAACGCTTATGGGTGGACACAATTTTTTTCTTTTAGGTAATGAATTAAAAGAAAATAATAAATATTAGATTTTGTATAATTTTATATAAACATCACAAATTAAATAATATAATTATTGTTTTTTAAGGTAATAAATTAAAAAAAATATAGTTTTATATAAATATGAGAAATGAAATAATTATTATAATTATTATTTTTAAAAGTTAATTGAATTTTATAATAATTTATTTAAAATAAAACGAAACAATTTATTTTTTATGATTTTAATAACTAAAATTAAAATAAATAAAAAATAAAAAATATATTAAAAATAATAAAAAAAATATTTTGTTTACATTTAATTGATGTAATTTTTTCCAATATTTTATATAAATAAACAAATAAAATCTTAACTTGTGTGCATATTCATCATTTGCACATTTTTATAATTTATTCATGCATATCTATTCAATGTATGTTTGTATTGATTTAAGAATACCATTTATTTAAGTCATGCATTCCATCATGATGAATTGGAGGGTCTAGCACATGTCTCACATGCTTGGAAACATCATCCATACACTTCCCATTATATTTTGACCTTTTGAATGCATTCATTTTCAACCCAAACACTACATCAAGAATATAA
This sequence comes from Picea abies, assembly GCA_900067695.1. Lineage (NCBI taxonomy): Eukaryota > Viridiplantae > Streptophyta > Pinopsida > Pinales > Pinaceae > Picea > Picea abies. The sequence continues at coordinate 10,777 of CBVK0100670782.1, read as the reverse complement.
TTATTTGGTGTTTTTTAGTGTTGGTAAAAAGGTAATTATAAGTAGGAATTTCATTGGATGCTTGTGTGGCAATATAGTCTGTCCATATCCAACCATGTCATGGCCTCACACATGGCTAGTTTTTCTAGCATTCACTTCTATAATAGGAATATATCTCGCATCCTACTTTGGTTATTACCTCATAACCAACAAAATCATGTCATGCTATTATGTCATATGAATGCATTCAAAAGCTAAACATATTTTATAAATATCCTAGGCCTTTATCCTTTACCACACCAAGTGGTATATCATTTCTATTAATGAATTCAATCATACAATAATGCATTTAATCCACACAATAATATCACTTAAACTATTAAATTCTAACTGAGGGAATTCTTACCTAAATTCCCTTCAGTAATTATGTAGCATAAGTACATCCAATTCATATCATAATAGCTTTCATTAACTTGTTTGATGCTACCTGATTAATTGGTAACTTGTAGAATCTCATCGACTTCCTTCACCAACCTCTTATAAACATTTTACCCTTTTAATATAATCTTCATATTCATGACTATTAGTAGCAGGATTATCATCAACACTTGTAGTCATGCAATAAACTCCCTTTTTTCCAGGAACACATCCATGATTAACAACTTTCAGATATATCAGAACCTCCTTATTTCATATATAACAATAGACTATCCCTAATTTACAAAATTTTATATGCACTCTCAACATTTTCCATATACATTAGTGCATATCTATATGCACCAAGAATACATCCTCAACATGTCGATAAATGCATATGCATTCCATCTTCTTGTAATATGTTCATATCTTAATTACTACTAAAACCATTGCATCAACCTCTTTCATCATTTAAATCTCTCTTTATTATTCCCCATTGTCCTCAAATCTCAGTAGATTCCTATAACCGTTTGTGCTCTTTATGTAATTATTGTACATGGTTTCTCTTTTCCATGAGCACTTTCTATCCAATCTCATTTAGTCACTTTATATATCCATCCATGTTGTCTTATTGACTTTAAAACTTCAACATTTGATTACTTTTATCAAACTCACTCAACCTTGCATGGTAAAGATTTGATTTTGATGTCCTATTTAATTAAAATACAAACTTATTTAAATATTACATTTAATGTATAAATGATTGAAAACTCTAACTCAACCTTGCATGGTAAAGATTTGATTTTGATATCCTATTTAATTAAAATACAAATTTATTTAAATATTACATTTAATATATAAATGATTAAAAACTCTAATGAATGATTGGAATAATTATTATATTTAATTTATAAATAATTTCAATTTTTTTTTTAAAATTGAATATAATTTTAACAAATGATTGGAAAATTATTAATTCATTATTGACTATGAATATTTTAGTTTGTAAAGATATATTATTTTTATAAAAGAATGGGTGTTTAGTGAAAACTTTCAAATTGTTTAAAAGATACTATTTAAAATTACAATATTCAAAACTCTAATGAATGAGTGGAATAATTATTATATTGAATTTATAAATTATTTCAAATTCTAATATATGATTGGAAAATTATTAATACATTATTGACTATGACTATTTTAGTCTCTAAGGATATATTATTTTTATGACTATTTTAGTTTGTAAGGATATATTATTTTTATAAAAGAATGGGTGTTTAAAGAAAACTTTCATATTATTGTTTTAAAAATATTATATAAAATTATAATAATATTTTATTTGTGTGAATAAATTAATTTTCGTTTACAAATTATTTATAATAATATAAGTATTTAAAAAAAAATAATATTTAATATTTTTTTATTAATATAAATAAAAAATTATTAAAAATAAAATGAAAAGGAAAAACATTAATAATATTGTATATAAAAATTTAAAGTTTAATATTTATCTAATAAACTAATAATGTGCATTAAGATCAGAATCTAGGGGGGGAATGACTTTAGAGAAACTCCAAGCTAGGGTTTGATAGTCACGGTCTCAACAACGGACATAATGTTTACCAAAGGGGGTGGGAGTGGAACCCCCTCATACAAGCAGGTAGTGGTGGACAAGGGGAAAGGCCCACAAGGTCTAGGTTTCAAAGAACCGCTGACAAGAACCTCGGGATCTGGATCAGAAAAGAATCAGGAGAGTAACTAGGAAAAAAAGGGATCGCATGGGGGAAGAAGACAGAGAAGCCCAGAATGATGTGCAAGAACCAAAGAACCCCAGTGGGGTAGATGGGCACAACCCGTGTAAACCTAAAAAAAGACTAATACCCAAGGTTATATTGGAAGACCCACAAATGCAACTCTATGGGTTTGTGGCCCACATAAATAATGTTCCGCAACTGGATAAAATATCAATGGAAGCCAAGTGGAGAAGTGGAACTCCACCTGGGCTCGAAAGGATTTTTCACAACAGTCTTCATGAACCTGGAGGATACGGATAAAGTCTTTGAAGGGCGACATACTTCCATGCCTCAACAAGGCTATACATGCGGTTGTGGAAGGAAAAATTCTCCCCGGAGAAAGAAACCTTTAAAAATATCCCAATCAGGCTGAGACTCTACTCCTTACCGCTAGACTACTGGTTGTCATCCACCTTCAAATAAATAGGGAACAAGCTTTGGAAATATGTTAATACATCGGAAGAAACCCTAAAATGAAGATATACATCCTGTGCAAGGATCTGCATAGAGGAACAAGAAACTCATGAGAACATAGATAGTCCAAGAAATAAAAGAGAACGGGGAGGAAGCGCAAGTCCTATGGAAGGAGGAAACAAAGATGCCAACACCCCAATGCAAGAGCTAGACGAAGACTTGAAGATGATGCCAAGTGAGGTAGGCACAGAAGATCCTGATATTAGAGACATTGTGGAAAGGGAAGGAATAAATCTCCCGAACATATTGGAGCAATGGAAAAGGCAAGGAGTAGACAATGTGCCAGTGGAGCAACTAGATTGCATTTTAAAATTGAGGAGAATATGAGACATCAAATCACTCTATGTCGGGAACATATTGTGACCGTCAGATTACAAATTCATACTTAAGAAACACAATTTAACCTAACGACACATTAGACTAAGTTTACCTTAACTAACTACTAAGTGTCTAAATATCCTAACATCCCCCCTTAAGAATAAATTGGGATAGGATTGAAGGAATTACAAAAGAGACACAATAGAAGAAGGAAAGGGGAATTAGATCCCATACCCCCTTAATCACAACTTTTTGAACTCTTAACATAGATCGTAGTTTGGAAAACTTCACTTCTCTAAGAGACTTTGTGAAAATGTATGTAACTTTATATTTTGTAGGGAAAAAAAGAACTTCAATAACTCGATCATGAATGGGATTTCTAATGAAGTGCATGTGTAGCTCTATGTTCTTGTTGTGTTGATGTTGAACCAAATATTTGGCAAGTTTGTTGACACTCTGATTATCGCACTAGAGGGTGGTCGAATGTTGTTGTTGGAATCCAAAATATGAAAGGATATATTGAAGCCACAAGGATTCATGACTTGAATTAATCATTGCTTGGTGCTCTACTTCTACTGAAGAAATACAAATAGCCCATTATTTCTTACAAGAACAAATGATGGGTCTATAACCAAGGCTCGAAACATAACATGTAGTAGGCTTTCGATCATCAGGGTCATTGACCCAATCTGAATCAATGAAACCAACCAACATAGGAGTCTTCACTGAATTGTAATGTATTCTAAATTGAACTATACCCTAGACATACTAAAGTATCCTTTAAGTTTCTTTTCAATGGCTTTCATGGGGTTTTTTGCATATACCGGGAAACAAGACCAAAAGCAAAATAATTATCAAGATGGGTATGAGTCAAATATAAGAGGCTACCAACTAACTAGTGGCACAAAGTGGCATCAACTTTAGGAGTAGGACACGTGTAAGCAAGTTTGACTCTAGATTGGAAGGGATAAGGGTATGGTTTAGAATCATCCATATGAAAGCGACGAAGAAGGTCATAAAAATACTTAGACTGGGAAAGAAATATTCCTTCCTTGATTTGCAATACTTGGAGGCCAAAGAAATAATGAAAATAGCCTAAGTTTTTCATTTCAAATTTCTTCTTAAGGTTGGATTTCACATGGGTTAAAAGTTTAGGGTCACTACTAGTGAGGATAAGGTCATCAACATAAAGAACATGTATTATGAGATGGATTTCTACTTTCTTGGTATAGACATTAGGGTCAAAATGGCATCTAGAAAAATTAGTGTCAATAAGAAATCTATCCAATTTGGCATACCAAGATCGAGGAGCTTTCTTAAGGCCATAAAGAGATTTCTTAAGGAGAAAAACAAGTTTGGAGTCATTATGGGCATAGCTAGGAGGTTTTTCCATGTATATTTCTTCTTTCAAATCCCCATGCAAAAAGGTAGATTTAACATCCATTTGATGGACCTCCCATTTATGTGAGGCAGTAAAGGATAAAACAAGGTGAATGGAATTAATTTTGGCTACAGTGAGGCAGTAAAGGATAAAACAAGGTGAATGGAATTAATTTTGGCTACAAGGGAAAATGTTTCATTATACTCAATGCCTTCAATTATACAGAACCCTTTGGAAACTAATCGAGCCTTGTGTCTTTCAACACTTCCATCCGATGCATACTTACTTTTGTACACTAAATTACATATGACAAGTTTTCTTCCTTTTGTAAGAGGTACAAGATCCGAAGTGTCATTCACTATTAAATAGTGATACTCTTCATTCAATGTTGTGTCCCAATCTAGATGACCTTAAGCTTATGCAAATGTTTCTAGATCATGAGTGTCTGAAAATTGAGCCAAAATAAAAGAGGCTCGTTAGAATTGTGAATGTGTCTGGCGCTGATTTGAAGGATCACCAGTAAGATCACTAGTTTCTTCTTGTGTTGAACATACCCATCTTGGAAGTGGTGGCGCTGGTGCAGGTTCATGTTCAATGGACTCATCTAGTGGATTTTCATGTTCATTGTCATCATATGAAGAAGAAGAAACCAAAATAGGAACATAATATGGCACAAACATTGAAGATGCCTCGTGGTCAATCACTTCCAGGGGATAACCTAGGAACCCAACCAAGACATAACTGAGGCCATACAAAGTATAACTCATCACATCCCCAAGTTGGTCACTGAGGAACAAAATATCAATCTAAGCAAACCCATCACAAAGGAGGAAATTGACCAAGTGGTACAAGAGATGCCCAATGGAAAGGCCCCAGGTCCAGATGGCTTCATAATGGAATTCTTCAAAGCCTTTTTGGAAGTGGTTAAACGTGACATTTATGGGGTGGTGGAAGACTCCAGACACTTGGCCTCCATCTTGAAATCTTTAAATGCCACAATGATCACTCTAATCCCAAAAGAAAATGAAGTAAGGACCCCAAACCGCTATAAGCCTATAGCTTTATGAAATGTGGTTTACAAGATAATCTCCAATGTCATAGAAAATAGACTGAAATCTCTCCTACCCACTCTAATTTCACAGGAACAGGTGGGTTTCGTAGAAGGAAGACAAATCCTAGACAACATCATCCATGCCCATGAGCTTATAAACATGCTGAAAAGCCAAAGGAGAGGGGGAATGATAATCCAACTTGACATGGCAAAGGATTACGACAAAATTAGCTGGAACTATATGGCCAAGACACTGGAAGCCTTTGGTTTCGAATAACACTGGATCAATTGGATCATCAATCTAGTCTCAACGACTAGCTACTCGCTTCTAATCAATGGAACCCCAGCAAAACCTTTTTGGCCTTCGAGAGGCATCAGACAAGAAGAATTGCTATCCCCCTTCCTGTTCATTCTGATGATGGAAGGGCTAAGAAGAAGTATAAAACGTGCAACTGCAGCGGGGGAAATAAAAGGCATCAAACCTTTCAAAAATTGTCCAACCTCCACACACCAACAACTCGTTGATGATACCCTACTCCATGGCACACCCACAATCAAGGAAGAAAAGGCCTACAAAAGAATCTTAGAAGAATTTGGGGAAGCCTCAGGGGTGGAGATCAACCACTCCAAATCCATGATTTATTTCTTCAACACTAATCTTGCAATTCAAAGAAACCTGGCCAACATTTTGGGTTTTGAGCGCAAAACGCTCCCAACGAAATATTTGGGAATCCCCCTGATGGACAGAGCATGAAAAATGGAAATTTGGGAAGGAGTGATCAACAAACTGTAGGAGAGGGTAAAAAATTGGACCTACATAGCTCTCAACCTGGCTGGGAGGCTTATCCTTACCAAAACGGTTCTACAATAAATTATGGCATATATGATGTCAGTGTTTCCCACTCCCAAAGGAATACTACAAAATATTAGAGCCATTCAAAGAGATTTCCTATGGAGAGGTGCTGAAAATAAAAAGAAATGGGCCCTTGTGGCCTGGGAGAAGGTTTGTAGACCAAAAAGAAAAGGAGGCCTAGGTTTACAAGACCCACAGGTAACCAACGAAGCCTACAAGGCAAAGCTCTGGTGGAGATGGGTCAAAGAAAAATTGGTACCATGGGAAAACCTCTGGAAGGCCAAGTATGCCCCAAGCATCAATGACCAGGATCAAATTCGGTTCATGGGCACAATGGAGGGATCAACCATATGGAATATCGCCTGGCGCAACAAGAACTAGATCCATAAACACAGTTTCTAGGAAGTCAGAAATGGTAAAACAACAATATTCTGGGAGGACGCATGCCAGCATGAACCCAAAATGGAAAATTTGGACAGGGAGGAGCTCCAACAGGAAATGACAGCGCAAGGAAAAACAAAAATCCATCACTACTAGAAGCAAAGAAATGGTAGCAATAGATGGAGGATCTGGGACAAACTCAATCCACAAAATAAAGACAGGATCGCAACACAAACGAAAGAGGTAGAGGAGGAACTGGGGAAAAGGAAAATTGTAGTATCAGAGGAAGAGGACCAATTAAGGTGGGGTGGGAAAAATGGTGGGGGATTCAACTTAAAAGAGGCACGGTATTACATCATGGACCAGGATCAAGAAGACCCGGTGCAATAGTGGGGAAAGATTTGGTGCAGCCCCCAATGGCCAAAAATCAAAATGTTTGAATGGCTAGTTCTTCACAACCGAATTCTAACCCGGGAAAACCTCAAGAAAAGGGGTTTTATAGGTCCATATTGATGTCACTTATGTCAAGCAAAGGAGGAAACAACCAATCACCTCCTCAAAAAATGCATTTACACAACAAAGATATGGGATTGGGCGGCAAGCATCTACTGCCATTTCAATAGGATCAGAGGCAACCTCAGCGCAACCATCAACAATTGGAATGGGAGCTACAACAAAAATGAAATGGTGAACCTCTGTTGGAATCTAATGTCGAGGATGATCATCTAGGCAATATGGAAAGAAAGGAACCGACGCATCTTCAGGAATGAAATCCTACCGGAAGGAAATCTCAAGGACACGATAATCTCACAAATACGAGAAACGATGCAGAGCCGCAACTGCAAGAAGGAGAATAGGCAACTCACACACCAAGACTCCCACATCCTAGATTTTTTCCACCTAAAATACGAGCACAACAACGCTCCAGTAGGATGGGAACCACAACTCCAAATAGGATATCACAACTGGACCTCCCCTCCATTAGGGTTCCTCAAGTTGAATTTTGACGTGGCGGAAAAAGGAAACCCAAGAGTGGCAGGGATGGGAGGGGTGATTAGAGAAAGTGGTGGTAACATCATTCGGCTGTATACTGGGAGTATGGGAAACTCAACCAACAACGCAGCGAAATTTGGAGCCCTGGAGCTTAGCCTTGAAATCCTAAATCGCGAAAGGATGACAAACACTATCGTGGAAGGTGACTCCACCATGGTTATCAACACGGCATAAATATTCCAAAATGACACCATAGTGGGAAAGGTTCATAGACACTGGCGGCTGGCACACTCCCTACATAAAATCCAGGAGAATCTGAAAACCCTGAAAACAATGGAGTTGCGCTGGGTGCATAGGTCATCGAATGGCTTGGCAGACAGGCTAGCCAATGAGGGGGTTGGCCAAGAAGGTCCAGAACTAGACACTACCTAGACCAACATCCCAGTGGACAACTCAGAACAGATTACATCCAACCAACGACAAAAGACCGTGAAGGCAACTTAAGCAAGGAAGGTCACATCGAGGAGGGTAGTGCAAGGCCTTTCGGTAGGCACGCAAGACCCAGGCAGGATATGATTGCCTCACACTTGGCCACCAATTACCATGCAGGATCAGTATAAGAAGCGACCGGGGGTACGGAAGCAAGGCCCTTACGACAGTAAGAGTAGCGGGGAAATCATGTGGGAAAGTACAGACGACAAACCACATGCAATGAATTACGTAAGGCATGAGGGTGTGACATGGTCCAGACCCGATACACCATGCCAAATTTCAGGTACGAACAACAGTACCGTCGGATCTCAAGTGAGCAGGGGTAGGGACTCGCACAAGGATAAAGGCTGAGTCATCATGATCATACGAGCTACACCAGGGAACAAGGACGTAAGAGCTCACCACTGCGGGCAAACCATGATTGGAAGGACAAGCCCGCAATAAGGGAAGCGCAATAAGAGGAGAGACAACAGGAAGAGATGCAAACAGAAGGAGCACAATAGTAGGGGCTATCACAGACATAAGGGAAGGGAAAGGAAGAATCCCTATGAAGTAAGGTACAGGCGGAGTATACAACAAAGCAATAGTGACAGGCCAAGCCGGATGGTGCGAATGAAGTGAATTCACAGGAAGAGGAACCCCCTTGGAAAGGAAGTACCAAACAGTCCATGACGGGTGTCAAGAATGGAGAAGGTGACAAAATATTCAAAGGGCACCTTCCGAACTCTAGTTGCATCGAAAGGAAAAGCGACGATTACCCGGTGGGAAAAGGAAATAAAATAAAAATGCAAAGGCAAAGTGTGGGATGTACTGGCACAGGAAGTGGATTGGGTAACTGATCCAGGGGCCACGTAGCTTAGGGAAACCCTCTACCATAAAATGGTGGAGATGGATTGGCTAACTAAGATGATGATCAATAAAGTAAGTTCGGGAATGGAAGACGCTAGACAGGAAGATCACAAGGAAAACAAGAAAATGTTGGACGAAATCCTGAGTCGCCTCAGCAGTCTGGAAACTATTACCAAACTATTAGTTGAGGTCGAGAAGGACCAGAAATCCCATATGGAGCGGTTGGTTGCTCAGTTCCACCTCTATCTGTGCTATGTCCATCACATGGACATTACGTTGGCTGACGGGCGTAGTGCGCCAACCCACATCAGGAAGAATCGCACGATCTCCCAGAAGGATGATAACAAGAGCCAAGCAGATGGTGGAAAGAAACACATCATCGTCCTAGACTAGTGAATGGTTAGTCTAAGGGAAAAAATTCCAAGAGTAGTCAGGTTAGTTCGACCCACTACCCACTCCAGTCTAGTGGTTTTTTTTAGCTTCTTCTTTTTATGTCTGTGTTGCTTATATTTTTTCAAACTAGATATGGTAGGTCTAACCTGGTTTCCCTTGGTGGCAGACCAGTCCCACCCCGTGTAAATATCAACATGCGCAACTCAGGAACTCCTAGTCTAGTTTCCTTCTAGGCAAACCAAGATGCCTCCCTTTTTTTGTATCATAATATTTCTACAGTAATACAACTTTTTACACTCACTTACAAAAAAAAAAACCATAAACTCCACTATTTTGAAAATTAAAACTATAATTTATATTATAATAATAAAAATTTAACTCCACTATTTAAAAATTGAAATAATAATATTGCCATATTATATTATATTAACAAAAGTTTTGTTAAACTCCTTTAAAGTCTACGTCTATCAAACACCCATAAACTCCATTATTTAAAAATCAAAATGATGGCATTTCAGTATTATACTATATTAAAAACAAAACTTTGTAAAGTCCCTTTTCATCCGTTTCTAATAGTTTTGAGCTTTACATAAATCTATCTAATAGAGAATGGAAATACATAAATAAATATCTTAAAAAAATCTATCTAATAGAGAATGGAAATACATAAATAAATATCTCGAGTAAGAGTACAAATACATATATTTATCTTATAGAAAAGATAATTCATGATTAATTGACATAGATTTATAGGGTATACATCATGTCAAACTTGGCTCAGAACATTCTGCACTATGTTATGATGTATAACAAAGATAAAATATTGTCACCACTTTTCATTGAACGCCAAGAACGCACACATTTAGACATCATACTTTAGAGAGAATGACATTTTTATATTCTTATATTTGTTCAAAGTATCTACAGGAAATTGGATTGATCATGAGAGAAAGATGAGCCTAAAGCTTGCATGTACACGGTATCACAAATATTGAGACAAGAATTGTAGTAGAAATGTATCGAAATTAGCAGCACAAACATTATCGAAAGATGCCATAGTGATTAAAAATATATTGCATTGAGAATCCAAAATTTTGATTCCATATAGGGGTTGATTTCCGAAAAGTGCATTGCAATTACAAATTTTTTAGGGTTGAATCCTTTATCTAGTTTGAAATTCAGGCCAGTCATAGTTTCAAATTTGCACCTTGGACGTTGCACAACTTTGTAGAAAAATATTGATGATTAATCACAATTTAGTTTCGAAATAATTCTCATCATATAGATATCACTTGGAAGCATCAATGACCTATAAGATAATTCCAAAAAACAAACCCACGTATTTTTAAACAAATTTAGTTACAGATGGACCGTCCAAATCACCTATAGATTCCCATAAAAAA
>CBVK0100670781.1:0-15886 GCA_900067695.1 Picea abies | reverse complement strand
ATATAATGAAGGAGAGTATCATTCAGGGGGTATACTTAACCTGGTAGATCTTCTAACAACACTTGTAGGTGTTTGAGGTACCTATTGTTCCTGTTGTTGTACAATTTGATTTTCAGGTTCCTTTGGAATTTCTTTTTCAGTGATCTCATCAAGCACTATGTATTCTTGTTTTTCTTCTTCCTGTTTATTTCCCTGCAACTGATCTTTGTACATGACCTTCTCATTGAATATGACATCTCTACTCCTAATGATTTTGCTATTTTCATAATCCCATAAGTGATAACCAAAATCATTAACATCGTATCCAATAAAGGTACACTTCTTGGATTTAGACTCAAGCTTTGATCTATTTTATTTATCAATATGGACAAATGCTTTGCAACCAAAAGTTTTCAAAAAAGAATAGCTTACCTTTTTTCCTGTCCATTCCTCCTCTGGAATTCTACCATCCAAAGAGCTTGAAGGTCCTTTGTTTATTAAGTAAACAATAGTATCTATAGCATCTACCCAGAACTATAAGGGCAAACTGGCATGCAATCTCCTACTCCTTGCATGCTCCATGATTGTCCCATTCATCCTTTCTGACACACCATTTTCTTGTGGTGTTCTTGGAACTGTCTTCTCTCTACGAATCCCATGGTATGAATAGTAATCATCAAACTCCTTGCTGCAATATTCACCTCCATTATCTGATCTGAGACACTTCAAACTTTTTCCTGTCATTTCTTAAAAGTATCAAAAACATCAGATTTTTGTCGAATTAAATAAACCCAAGTTTTTCTAGTTGCATCATCAATAAAAGTAACATAATAGCGAGAGCCACCAAGAGATGATACCTGAGTTGATCCCCATACATTTGTTGTACAAGCTCTAACCTTTCATTCTTCTTTTCTTTTCTGACTCTGAGAAACCTGAATCTCTTATGTTTTCCATAAACACAATGCTCACAGAAGTCCAAATCAATTTGTTTAAGATCAGGCAACAAATTTCTTTTGTGAAGTATCTGCATACCCTTCTTACTCATGTGTCCTAGCCTATGATGCCACAATGTTGTATCCACTTCTGTAGAAGCTAAAGAGATATAAAAGTCAGTATTACCAGTACATAAATACAATGTACCTACCTTCTCTCCTTTTGCTATCACTAATGATCCTTTGATGACCTTCCACGTCTTATCTGTAAATATGGATATACAACCTTCACTTGCCAACTGCCCTGTTGAAATTATATTTTTCCTTAAATCTGGAACATGTCTTACCTCTTTCAACAACCATTGGTTTCCATTGCATTGTTTTATGTTTACCTTTCCTAGTCCAACAATTTTGCATGGTGCATCATCACCCAAATGAACCTGTCCAAAATCACCTTGAACATAATCTAGAAAATGTTTCCTATGGGGTGTGGCATGAAATGAATCCCCTAAATCTACTACCCAAGACTCAGAAATATTATCTATATAAAGAATCAAAGCATCTTGTAACACATCACATGTTACATTTGCTTCCTGATTTCTCTCTTGTTGTCCATCTCTTTGTTTCTTTGGAGCTCTGCAGTCTTTCTTCAGATGTCCTTTCTTCCCACAATTCCAACACTCTATATTTCCGAGTCTGGATTTGGATCTACCCTTCCTAGAATTCCCGTGGTTCCTTGAGCCCTTTCCTCTATCCTTTAGTCTTCCCCTGTTCTCCATGTTCAATGCATTACCTGATGTCCCACCTATGCTTTTCCATCGCATTTCCTCACTAAGGACAACACCAACAACATCATCAAATTTTAAAGTATTTGAACCAGAGACAGAGTTACTTACAACCATGACCAAGCCGTTCCAGCTTTCTGGCAATGAGCACAAGATTAGAAGAGCCTTAACCTCATCATCAAAGTCCGCTTTTACAGAACTTAGTTGATTAGTAACCGTATTAAATTCATTTAAATGATCTGCAACATGCCCACCTTATGACATGTTCATATTAAATAATATCTTCATTAGAAATACCTTATTGGACATTGAGGGTTTTTCATACAATTTAGCCAACACGTCCATCAAATCCTTCATTTTCTTTTCTTTCAAAATATTGAAAGCCATCGACACTGCCAAACTCAGTCGTATCGTTCATAGAGTCTTTCTGTTAAGAATCTCCCATTCTTCATCCTTCATGGCCATCATCTTCTCTTCTACTCTGCCCTATGGTAGGAATATATCCTTTTGATATAAATAATATTCCATTTGCATCTTCCATAACTAGTAGTTTTGGCCATTAAATCTCTCGACCCTAAACTTTCCATCTTCTGACATTGCTCCCACTCGAACCAGGAACCCTCTTTTCCAGAGAGTTACCTTTCGCTCTGATACCAGTTGCTAGAAAAACAGGACTGTGGAGAAATAAAATAAAATAAATGCGGAAACAAAACACATAGGATACACAATACAATAGAGACACAGATTTACGTGGTTCATTTAGTGTGGGCTATGTCCACCAGAGAAATTGTCAGGTCCTTCCTTTATTATTATCCAACAAATGAAGAGATACAACCTACAAAAAAACCCGTTGTAACTTCCTCTTCTTTCTCTCACAGTCTCCTCTCTCAGAATACAATTCTCACCATAATGCATAGCCACAATATATTTCCCTCATAACAAAGGGTTTCCTTCTAAGGAAAAAAACCCTAACATAATTTCTACTGTTAGATCTATGACCTTATAATGAACGGTCCAAATTTACAATGAAATTACAATATACATTTACAAGGCAATGTTTCCTTCGGGGGCTTCGCCCCCAAACCCCTGCGGGGGGCCTGCTTGCCCCCAACCCCCCCAGCTAGGGGGATATCCCCTCTAGACCCTGCAGAGGGGGTAACCCCCCTCTGCACTCCCCCGCGTGGAAGAGTGTACATACTTCTGGGGTGGAAAGTCTTCATGGGGTATAAATACAACTGAAAACAAAAGACCTCTGAATCAGGAAGATAATCAGGATCCATAACCAACACATGGTACACATTTCATAAACAAAACTATAGTTATTATCACTCGTGAATTTATGATTCAACACCATAAAAGAAGCCCTTAACATTTGCAAGATAACGGGGTGGTGGAAGTGTTCAACAAGATTTTGGAAAAAGGATTGACCAAGGTATGTTGCACAAACTGTGAAGATTGGGATGAAAGAGTTCTAGCAGTACTTTGATCCTATCAGATCACCACAAAGAAATTACACAAGTATACCCATTTTCAATTAGTCTATGGGAGAGAGGCCATGGTACCATCGAAATTTATATCACCAAGTTTATTTGTTGCACAAGCTACCAACATGACTGATGATGAATCCATCACAGCTAGAGTTACTGAATTAATGCAGATGGATGGAGCCATATTTTTAACAGACTTTCATCAAACAGTGGAAAAGGCTCGACAGAAGGCCTGACATGATTGGCATATCAAGCATAAGTCTTTTACACAATGAGACAAAGTTTTGTTGTATGACAATAAATATCAGAAGCATCTAGGCAAGTTACAGATGCAATGGCTGGGACCGTTTATTGTTGCGGAGATACATGAATCTGGAGCATTTAGATTCATGCAATTCAATGGTATCCTTTCTCCCATTTGGGTGAATGGTGCACACCTGAAGCCCTATGCAAGTTCTCAATAAGCCTTGGTTCGCAACCTTCCTAGGTGTCGAGAGTGGCTTGTCTAGGTAGGATTTTCTTTTGTGTTGCAATTTTCCTTTCTGTTAATAATATGATGACATGTCACTTCGATTACTTGTTCTCGAGTCTAGTCCAACTCATCCACCCTAGATATTCACTTTATGGCCAGGGAGGTTTTCATCACGTCATTTAATAGGTAACACCACTCATATTTTTATATTATGTGTCCATACATTGTCACATGGGTTCTTATCACTGCATATTCTCACTCTGTACTCGATATCTGGTTGTCCTGTCATTTTCTATAAATAACTTGTGTGTCACCCTCCCCACATGACATTTCAATTTCCTTAGCCACCGAAATGACTTTGTCTATTCTACCATCGTCAACGCAGAGATTTCCTCACATAAGCCAAGGCTAGATAGGATGATGATGACTGGCCCAATTATGATACCTTGACATATATTTCATCTAGGGGATGGATACGATGACATTTTGACCCACCAGTAAAGGACTATCCACCATACAATGGGAATAATTACGCCCATGTCCCTGTATCCTTCATACCATTATTTCCTCTGCGCAAGGCCAAGAACCATCTCCCATCCATTCCTAGCCACGTGAAACTTGGAATTTATAAATATTGGGTATGGATGGCTAATCCTTGCAAATTCTTACGTATTTGTCCTCGCTCAATGCCAAGTTCCTTTATAAGGCAGGCATAATCTCAGAGAACTTTGATCCTACAATAGCTAGCCTAGAAAACTATGGGTTATGGAGATGTTGAAGCTCGTAGACGATGACCTGCCTGATCGGATCCTCATAAGGGAAGAAGCCAACCAACCATCTTGGTTATAGTTGTGAGGAGAAGGTGTTTACCATCTCATTATGGGAGGAATGCCCCCTTCAGACTCCAATAACTAAGAGGGGAATTTGAGAGATTTCCCTGAGGTGTCGTTGCAACCATTTGCCAACTGACACTTGCATACTTTTACTATTGAAATCATCTGGACTACAACAGTATAAGTATAAGTAGGTGCAGATAAAAGATGCAAATCATGAGGCACTAGCTTATTGCACTAGTGAGGTGGTGGAGAGGAAACAAATATTGGATGTCCTTCTAGTTATCCTACCTCAAAGAAAACTGTGGTAGATTCTCAGTCCAGGGTAGGTTATGGAAGTCACAGTCCATTTCAGGGTTCTTTCTCTCTATTGTTCCACATGCATTTGTTAATTGTTGGATGCAGAAAACAAATGCCTCCGGATCGATTTCTGTGGGAGTAAAATATGACTGTGGATGAATCCAACTAACAAGGAAGAACATTAGTGCATGCAACAAGACATTTTATCAGCAGAAGTTGCTTATTGTAACATACCCAGCCAACCACAGGCCAGGCACGCTACCTCAGAATGTACTTCTTTAACTGATCTCCAATTCTGGTAATAATTAATTTGAAATCAAGCATGGAAGAATGCAATAACTGCACATGCAAATAATCAAGATTCATGCTACAACATAAAAGAAATAAACAATGTGCCATGCACAACAATAACTAGCAGGAAGACACATTATAAATACATCTCTTAGAGATAATAATAATAATACACAATGAAATATAAATATACAGAAAACACAGAGAGAACTTATCTTTAATTAAACCATCACCAACTGGCTGCAGACCAAGGGCATTGCTCCCAACCATAGACATTGTTGTTCCAATTCTCAATAGCAAGTCACCCCTGAGCCAGGTCTATGAATCCATGAGGACGGGTCCTAGACCAAATCTAAAACACACAAAAATTGGCTAATTAGCTCTCAAATTTTCCCAACCACACATCAATCCTAATTTCTAGCTCTCTTTCCCCTTTAGCTTGCAAAACCCAAATAAATGAACCCCTTTATCTACCATGCAGTTCCTCAGGTTGTTCCATTTCTCTCCAGGGCTCCAGTGCTACTGGTTAGGAAATTTCCATGCTGGAAAATCCAAGGATTCTCAGTTGCGAATAGTTCAATCAGAACTACCATCAATCTCATGCCCATAGGCATCCATTCCCACCTAGAATGATCAATAATTTATTACAACTATCTAGCAATGGCTCTCCTCCTCCTGCCATTCGTTTCCATGCTCAGCCCAAGAGAACGTGAATTAGCAAGAGTGAATGAAGAAGAATCCCAAGGAAATTATTAACCAAGAACAAAGAACAACCCCTAAACATCCCAAACACAGGGTTAATATAATTACATGAAATCAAGAACCCCATGGCCTCCTGAAGAAGCTCAGGTAACCAATTTTCTCCATAAAGTCAATTATGGGTAAATAAAATATAATAAAAGACTTAACCCCTTAAGCCCTCACTCTTGTGGAATCATAGCCCCCTATCTCTTTTTGTCCTTGTTCATCTTACAACTAAAGATGTATTTTATTAATATATATAGATGTATTCCATTTCTAGGCACTCTGGCCCCTTTCCAACTTTACTGACTCACCAACCTAAGTCATATTTACATAATACATTCTAGTTCATAGGGATAAAAAACAAGGTGTTACATCCCCATCCCCTTATTTTGGCACTATCCTCAGTGCATAACACCATATTGATGCTCTTACAATTCAATGCACTCTAGCCTTTATTCTGCATAGGAAGTCCAACGAAATGATTATATACATAGGCACTACGACCTAAAAGAAAACTTGCATACATAGGCACTCCAGCCCAAAACATGCATAATGATATTCACAATTTATACTTCGGGTAGCAGTTCCAACCAACAAGCTCTCCTTCCCTATCATCTTGCACAACTCAAAGAAATGAACCCCTTTCTCTACCATGTAGTCCCTCAGGATGTTCCACTTCTCTCTAGGGCTCGAGTGCACTCAGCCAGAAAGTTTCAGAGTTTCGACTTCAAGAACTCTAGCTGCAACAAGTCCACTAGACTTTTTTTTTCACTCCATGCCTTCATCATTGAGCTCAATTTCCTTCTAGTTCTCCTTTTTCCCAAGCTTCCAGCTTCCATATCCAATATCTCATCTGTATTATACACATACAGTCATCATGAGTTATCATTATCACAATTTTAAAATCTATTTTATAAATGAAAATAAAATTTCCAGGCATGAATTTTCTGCTCATAATGTTTGTCTCTATAACTATAGATATTAGTATTCCTTATGGGCTTACATCCCTACCATATTCAAGACCATTATTGATGCAATTTCTTCACTTTCACTCAACCAAATTCATCATCATCAAGAACATTAACAATAATTCATATGCACAACAAAATACATGATAACATATAAGCATCACATGCATGCATAACATATAATTAAGCACAAGATGATGCTTATCTTTTGGAATGATGGTAACACCACCAACTATGTGTAGACCTTCCACAAACCTCCCAGCCTTAGATCACATTGCTCATCAGTGTCAATAATAGGTCACCCCTGAGCTGGGACTAAGCTCCACTGGGCAAGGGAATCTTAGGCTAGGCAAGGTCAATCGGGAAGACACACAGTTACAGAGGAAGGATACTCTCCCAGGAGTCACTTATGCCCACTACTCATAGACCCTCATTCCCCACATGCTTATCCCACCCCAGGAGTATGCACCTTCACTGTCACCCAAACAATCCTTCGACTGCTAAACCTCCCTTTTCTTGGGCTTCAACTACAAACCGGACTGGAAGTCTCCGAGCTCTATGGAAACTAAAGGACCCCTTCTAGGAGTTCTCACTTCCTTCGCGCGCTCTCTCACCTGGAGAGGGTCGCTCAGAGGCCTGGCAACCTACTTTCTTCAACTCTATTTCTGACACATTCGGGGCAACCGCAAGAATCATAACGAGCATATAATGACCAGCAAGCCACACACATTCCAGAACTGTGTGGCCACAACCACTAACTAGACAAACAGGTACGGGCTCTCTCAAAATGGTGTCAGTCAGGCACTAAGGCATAGCAAGGTTCAACAATTACGGGACACTTGGGTTTCCCCAACCAGCAATAAAGTATAGACTCATGACTCTAGTTTCAGATATGCGTAAGGTGTATAAAGATTCTACGCAGAGACTCCCACGGTTCAGGTAAAGGATCCAGCATAAAACACCCAACAGAGATCGATCGGGAACGCCCTCCAGTTCAGACGAAAGATGGAAAATGGGAGGTTTAACCCCCAACATGCTTCATTTCCTGGGTTAAATTGCATGTGCTTGGGATGACGCATGTTTCCCATGAAGCACGCTCCTCCTCCTTGGGAGTCACTTGTCCTTCCCAGGACTTAGGATATAACATAAATTTCACATGGTTTTGGAATAATAATAAAAGAGTATTCTTAAGGACATAAGCCCTCAAGCTTAGCCCCTCTTCCTACCTCTTAGCCCCCTCTCCCTTACCCATTATATGGAATCTTAGTCCCCCATCACTCTTTCTTCATGGTCGATCTGCATGCAATGATGTGTATATTTTTATTAATGATTTTTCATAATTACATATACAAAACATGCTCCTGGCCTTAGCATCCTAGGCTCTCTAGCCTAATCACTACATAATCCTCCTAGATTATTATAACTCGGCTCACCAACCTATCCAATATGTTTACAATTCATAATTACAACTGAGGATCTACCGGGGGATATTACAATCCCCTCCCCTTATTTTTGTACTGTCCTCAATGCAACTCTTTACACAACATCAACAAGATTTCCAAAATCTTCAAAAAGATGCGGGTATTCTGCCTGCATAGCATCCTCATGCTCCCATGTCACATCCTCAGGACTGTACCAGGTCTATTGGACCTTTACAAGCCCTATGGTTCGATTCCGGAGCTGTTTGCTCTTCCGGTCCAATATGTGCACCAAATGCACTTTCAAGACACCTTCTTGCTCCACCTGAATCACATTCCAATCGCTTACATGATTAGCATCATGTATATATATTTATTAAGTAATGAAATATGAAACACATTATGTATAGTCATAGATGTAATGCAAGCATATATGCAATGTATATATATGTATATACAGACAATTTTAATAACATTATAACCTGTATACAACATACACAACATACAATAAATAAAGAATTGTACTTATCTTTTGATTGAGAAGACCTTCCACCCCTAAAAAGGGCTATGAATCCATCGACGCAATGGCTTCCCAAGATAACCACTGTCCACAATCCTTATCCACATGGTCTAGGCCAAGGTACCAAACCTCAGCAGCATTCCAACCATTCAAACCTCAGCAACACTCCAACCAATGATCTCTCATTCCCCACATGCCTGTCCCACCTGGGAGTATACACCTTCACAAGCACAGTCCATCGGTGCTACACCTTCCTTTCCTTGGGCCTCAGCAACATGTCGGACTTGAAGTCTTAAAGCACTGTGGCTTGAGGAGTTCCAACTGCCCTCAAAGGTTTCCAATCAGCATCTTCCCGAGCCACTCTTTGTAGTCAACATTTTAACTTTTATCAACATCATCTCATCTACATCACCCACATGTAGTTATCATGAGAGAACATAAAATAATTCATTTAGAAACTCCAATTAGTTCAAAAGGAAATTCAACTTTTATCCCCAAAACATGACGTTCTATTTCATGATTCATCTTGGTTGTTGCCATATTATGAATGCAACCATCCTTGTGATTTTCCACAGACACCAAACTACATACCATTTTCCCGCAAGACTTCATCTTGCATACTGACAACAAATTGTCAGTATTTTCTATACATCATAATTCAACATGTACAACATCTTATGCAATGATCTTAGAATCGCCTGCACCTAGCAATTCAATCACAATTACCAAACAACTTGACCAAATAGAATGACTCATCATTGTATGCATATGCATGTTCATAATTAACAACAGTAAGTTTATTATTTCAATTTTCTGAACATAAAATCTTATGTAGTCTCTATTCCTGTGACTACCTGGCTTGCAACTTTCCTGTTGCAATGTTTAACAGTTCCTGAAATGTTCTCAACTTCACAAGTTAGCAACATTTCAACCATTAGTATAATTATTTCCATGCAATAATATATATGGATGTACTTACAAAACATATTCAACCATTGCATTTAGTATACAATTCTATCACTTACTATGTATGAGTGCAATTCTCAATGCATTCTTATTCAGTGCACCTTGCATTGAATTACATAATTCTCTTTATCTCAGTCGTGTATCTCACCATCCATGAGTTGGAATTTTGGCCAATGTGTTGCCACATTCTCCACACACTTCCAATTATCTTCCCAATTAATTGGATGCCTTCCTTTTCAACTCGAACACTACACCAAGAATACAATTCTATCGTGATCATTAGTGTTAGCAAAAAGGTTGCAGTCCAACTTTTATTTAAAAGTAGGAAGCTTTTAGTGCCTGTGTGGCTCATAACCTTTCCATGTCCAACTAGGTCCTCATCTCATACATGAGTAGCTTACTGACATTTATTCCTATCACCAATTTTTATCTTTAATTCTTTGTTTATTACCCCATAAACAAATTAACATGACTTTCTACTATGTCAGTGTGTGAATTCAAAAGCTAAAAAGCTTTGAATTAATACAGGCCTCTGACCTTTACCACATCCAGTGGTATGCATTCAATAATATAATCATGTGATTTTATAAAATAACTCTGGTTGAGGAAATTCTTACCAAAATTTCCTTTCAACAATTATGCAAAAAGAGTGATAAAAACTCATACCTGCATGACTGCCATTAATATATATTTTTATACTACCTAAATAACTGATAGCAGTAGAAGCTTTCATGCCTCTTTTATCAAACTTATAACGAGCACTTCATCTCTTTGTTGCTTCCTTCCTTATGCAACAACATCACCGACAACACTTTCAACATGCAAGCATTCTTTCCTCTGGCTGACCCAACAAGCCATAACACACTTGCTGCCAAAAAATTGCAGCAACTTCTTTCTCCCTACAAATTTTTTTCTTGTTGATCCCAAAAGTATTCAATTCTTCCTGGATTCTTGAATCTTCTTGTGCTCTCCACTGTAATCACTGTGCATGATTATTCCTACCCTGAGCACTTTCGACACAATGCCCCCACCTCAGTGGGGTCTACTAACCTCCCAGTCAATGGATCTTCAACTCTCGGAGCTGGAGCAACTCTTCGGGTCCCTACTAGAACCTCCACGAAAAAAATCCACAGGCCTTGCATGAAACCTCACCCGTGAGAACTAGTGACAGTGCAAGCTTCCTCTACGTGACCACCGGCTATGACCATGCACCTATCCAAAAGGCGTTTCAGGATTTCACGTACTGGGTGTTTCGATATGAGTCACCCTCGACTCTCTCTATCCCCGAAATATGAAACAAGAGTCTAGCGCGTGCTAGCTCTTCTCTTAAATTCCACTGGCGTGACCTCTAGCTATGACCTGGGGCCCAACTTCCGAGTGTTACGGGACTTTACTCTTCACGAATTTAGAGGATTAGCTCTCCTCCTTTCTCCCGAGGTCTGAACTCCTGAACCCCATTTGCCTCAGATCAACAGTCCACAACTTTCTAGGTTTCAACGGTCCAGATCAATTCCCCGCAAATCGACAATTCACATTTCTGGGTTTCAAAAAATAGTTCCCCTCTTTTCTTTCGATCTCTAGTTTTCCAAAATCCACGTGAGTAAGATCCAACGACTCACAACGCCTCGTAATCCAACGGTGTGGATCCTTTCTTATGAATTGGGACTTTGCGGTTCATGAAATCAAAAAATAGTTCTCTTCCCCTTTCCAACTTTTGACTTCACGAAATTCAAGTGCGTCAGATCAACGACTCACATTCGTCGTGATTCAATGGTCTAGATCTCTCCTCATGAATCAAAAGTTCACGTTTCAGAATTTTCAAGAGCAACTTCCTTCGTTCTCCCAACTCCCGATTTTCGATTTCTCGATGAAAGGAATCAACGGTTCGATCTTCCTTGAGATCGGCGGTTCAATACCTCTCTTGAGATTTTGAGTGTTGAATGACTCTCAACGTTATCCTCCTCCCAGTTTATTTTGATCTAACGATGCATGACTATTGATGCTTCTCCCTCAAATGATTCCTACCTTTCGTTCAGGTTCTCAATGAATTCTTGCCAAATATCTTGGCGTCAATTCTTCTGGACTTTATTTCCTCCCTAACTTGAAGGATTTCAAATATTTTGAAGGCTTCAATGGTGTTTTCCCTTCCCAAGATTATGTTAATGAAATTTTAACTTCACTCTGGTGCACACTTGTGCTCTGTGTGCGAACTTGCACTTTTTCTCCCTGAGATTTTAACTTACTCAGTCTCAAAGGGACTCGACCCTTTTGTGTTTTCCAAAAGAATTTCTGGTTCCCTCCTGGCACACTCTACGCTCATCTCCTTGACTCTTTCGAAATTAAAACAAGTTTCCTCTATAAGCACTCCTTGTGCTTGTTATGCACACTCTGCATACAAAAGTTCTACACTATCTCTTCTGAGCTTCATTTTCTGAATTGGAAGCATTCTGTGTCTTCCATTTCTTTGCACTTTGTGGCAATTCTAATCGGTTTTGGCACTCGTCAAACTTCTGCAATCAGAACGTATAGACAACCAGAATTTTTCAGGCCATCTCTTCTTAACAAATTCCACACATTCAAAACCAATCCGATTTAAGAAAATGTTTCACTTTCATGAATCTTTTGAGCTCTGCTTGGCTCTGTAACTTTTGGGTGATAACCCCCTCTTTCTTAGTCCCCAGGCCATGCGATCATGGGTTGTGACCAAACGCTAGACCACTATCTCTCAAGTTCTGGTTACTAAACTCACGACATCGGGTGGATCAACAGTCCACGTCTACATGACATCCAACGGTTGGAACCCAATGTGGTCCTTCTGTCATCAAATTTTTGGGACTTCAGGACTTCGGGGTTTCGGGACTTCGGACCTCGGGAGTTCCCACACTTATTTCCTCCAAATCTTCCAACATTCAAAATTTCGATTTACTTTATCCCCTTCAGGCCCACGTAACACAGTTGTTTCCAAAAACCATGGTGGCACGTGGCATGCTTAGGAGGGTCCATGTTACCTTCGGCAACGTCATTGGGTCCTACCACATTCACTTTTCTTTTTGGGAGTTTGTGCGTCAACACATCTCGCTTTTCCTGATATCCAAAATTGTGAAATTGTGATTTACTTTCCGCTTGATCCAACGGTCAAGTTTTCTTCCTTCGATCTACGGTGTAGATCATTTTGGGACTTCAGAGTTTTGGGCATCGGGAGTTCATACATCAACACATCTCGCTTTTCTCGATAGTCTAATCTCTAAAAGGTTTCCAGGATAACTCTCCTGCACCTTCTCTAGATCTGATGGTCGTGAGGGATCTTCTTTCCTCCCGATCAGATCCAACGACTCCAACATTTCATGTGTTGCACTTGCTCTCTCTCTTTGTGGCCAAATACAACACCGAATGCAGTTTTGTAACACGACGAAGCAACCCCTTGGCACTCAAAAATAATCTAAGGTTCGAAATTAGTCCCTCCAGACATAATTTCTACCTGAAACCTCAGGTCCAATGGCCCCTTATCTGGCCCATCTAGGCTCATCGTTGAAAACCTTGGCTTTGATACCAAAATGTAACATCCCCGACCCTCCAAAGGCTGGGCTTTGATATCAAACTATAACATCCCCCGGGCTATCAACCCACGCCAGGAGTAATGCTACTACAAAATAACACTTATATAATATGTATTTAAATGAAGATAAATGACTTAACACATAGTAAGTACATAATTACTACTAATATGCATCATCAAGGACATTAACAATAATTCATATGCACAACAGAATACATGATAACATATAAGCATCACATGCATGCATAACATATAATTAAGCAAACACTGATACTTATCTTTTGAAATGATGGTAACACCACCGACTGCATGTAGACCTTCCACGAACCTCCCAGCCTTAGACTGCATTGCTCATCACTCTCAGTAGTAGGTCACCCCCAAGCTGGGACTAAGCTCCACCGGGTAAGGGAATCCTAGGCTAGGAAAGGTCAATCAGGAAGACACACAGTTACAGAGGAAGGATTCTCTCCCAGGAGTCACTTATGCCCACTTCTCATAGACCCTCATTCCCAACATGCCTGTCCCACCCCATGAGTATGCACCTTCACTGTCACCCAGATAGTCCTTTGGCTGCTAAACCTCCCTTGCCTTGGGCTTCAACAATAGAATGGACTAGAAGTCTCTGAGCTCTGTGGAAGCTACATGACCCCTTCCAGGAGTTCTCACTTCCTCCACATGCTCTCTCACTTGGAGAGGGTCGCTCGCAAGCCTGATAGCCTGCTTTCCTCAACTCCATTTCCCACACAGTCAGGGAAACCATAAGACTCAGCACGAGCATACAACGACCAACAATCCACACACATTCCATAACTGCGTGGCCACAACCACTAACTGGACAAATAGGTACGGGCTCTCCCAAAACGGTGTCAGTCAGGCGCTAAGGCATAGCAAAGCTCAACAATTATAGGACATTTGGGTTTCCCCAACCAACAATAAAGGACAGACTCACGTCTCTAGTTTCAGAGATGCATAAGGTGTACAAAGATTCCACGCAGAGACTCCCACTGTTCAAGTAAAGGATCCAGTATAAAACACCCAACATAGGTCAATCGGGAATGCCCGCCAGTTCAGATGAAAGATGGAGAATGAGATGTTGAACCCCCAACACGGTTCATTTCCTGGGTTAAATTGCATGTGCCTGGGTCGACACATGTCACCCATGAAGCACACTCCTCCTCCTTGGGAGTCATCTGTTCTTCCTAGGACTTAGGATATAACATACATTTCATATGGTTTTGGAATAATAATAAAATATTATTCTTAAGGACTTAAGCCCTCAAGCTTAGCCCCTCTTCCTACCTCTCAGCCCCCTCTCCCTTACCCATTCTGTGGAATCTTAGTCCCCCATCACCCTTTCTTTGTTGTTGGTCTGCATGCAGTGATGTGTACATTTTTATTAATGATTTTTCATAATTACATATGCAAAACAGGCTCCTGGCCTTCGCATCCTAGGCTCTCTAGCCTAATCACCACATAAGCCTCCTAGATTATTATAACTCGGCTCACCAGCCTATCCAATATGTTTACAATTCATAATTACAACTGGGGCTCTACTGGGGGATATTACAACTATGTCATGCATTCACCAAGGTGAGTTGGAAGGTCTGGAAAATGCCTCAACACATCATCCACAAACTTCCTACTACTTGCCCAAAAATTTGGATACCTTCCTTTTCAACCCAAACACAACACCAAGAATATAATTCTTAAGTTCTCTTTAGTGTCGGCAAAGAGGTTGAAGTCCAAACATTAGATATACAGTAGATACCATTGAACACTCACATAGCACTATAGCCCTTCCATATCCAACCATCTCATGGTCTCACACATGACTAGCTCTATGGATATTTATTGTTATATCAAGAGTATGTCTCCTAACTTGACCTGGTTATGATCTTATAACAAATCATAACAAAATATGCAACTAAATTTTATCTGAATGCATTCTAGCATCAACAACATTTACATATTCTAGGCCTTCGACCACTACATATCAATTTAAATCTTGGAAATTTAACTGAGGGAATTCTTACCTCAATTCCCTTCAATATTAGAAGCAATCAAATGCGTACCTTCATGGTTGTTATCAACCTACTTGATGTTATCTGATCAGTTGGTATTTGTAGAAGCTTGCAGGCTTCCTCATCCATCCTTTTGATCACCATTACTACCACTCTCACGGGTCTTTGCATAGATGGAATTCATATGTAGCAGCGACATCCACCTCTTAACCATGTTATTGTTTTTATTTTTATTTTTTTGAATACATAATCCATCATTAGTCATACTCAATATAACATCAATATTGCATGTATATAACAACAAGCTATTCTGTTAGCACATAATCAAGTATGGGGTATTTTCTTGGAAGAAATGTCCCATGCGACAAGAAGAAGGTCAACAAATGGGCTAAAAAATCCATTTATCCCAAGGTTTTAGAAGCGGGCGCATTATTTTAATGAGCACACAGATCTAGACGGTCGAGATCTGCGTGCCTAGATCTGCGGCTAAGGTTCCATTTCAGAGCCCCCTTGCCATTCTACCTTTAACGGGGGGGGTCCAGAATGGGGCGCGCATATCTCAAAGGCCAGGATTGGGGTGCCTAGATCTACGACGCACAATTGATACTGGACCC
>CBVK0100670780.1:0-15887 GCA_900067695.1 Picea abies | reverse complement strand
GCTCTTCCGATCTCACGTCTCATGGTTGTAGGATTCTATCACCATGGTGAGTGTCGCAACTAGCGGTCTACTGAGTCAATCAACGAAGCAATTGGTGCTTTCTGTTTAATACTTGAGGTTGAGGTGGAATTGCTACAAGTATGTGGACCACTTTTGATGGAAATCATTCTGCAATTTTTCTTGTGTCTGAATGAACTGCAATGGCTTATGATCAGTGTGGATGACTATCTCTTTCCCAAGAATGTAATGTCTCCACTAGCAACAGGCTTGCACAATGGAGTACATTTCTTTGTCATAAGTAGGGTACTTATGGAAAACATCTGATAGTCTCTCACTATGATAGGCCATGCACTAGCAAATTTGGGTCATTTTGTGACGACTGTTTCGATGCTCTTGCAACGTTATGTCATGGATATTGCGACGAATTTTGATTCTCTCAAAGGTCATTTCATGTGATGTGGAAATTTCGATGAACTTGAATTAGCATCGCAAGAGCGATGGGCATAGGGAAATTCTCACAATTGTGAAAAAAAAAGAAATATCATCGTCATTACGACTAAGTAACAAAATCATTGAAAGAGAGACACCATAGGGAAATCATTGCACACTCGACACTTGCGGGATTTCTTTCCAGTGTCACACTTGTGACAAAAACTTTTTTGGTCTATATAGAAAATTATTCACATGATTTATGTTGTGCGTCAAGATTTCCATGACAAGTTTTCGTGGTCTATATAGAAAATTCATCACATGATTTATGTTGTGCGTCGATATTGTGACGCCAAATTTTCATGGTCTATATAGAAAATTTGTTGCAGGATTTTTGTTGTGCATCAAAACTGTGACAACAACTTTTCTTGGTTTATATAAAATATTCATCGCAGAATTCTTGTGACGACAAGTTTCGTGGTCTATATAGAAAATTTGTCACATGATTTCTGTTGTGTATCGATATTGCGACACCAACTTTTCATGATCTATATAGAAAATTCATCGCAGGATTTCTGTTGTGCATCGAGATTGTGACGACAACTTTTCTTGGTTTATATAGCAAATTCGTTTGAGGATTTTTTTTGTGTGTTGAAATTGTGACGACAACTTTTCGTGGTATATATATCAAATTTATTGCAAGATTTATGTTATGCGTCTAGATTGCGACAACAACTTTTCTTGGTTTATATAGAAAATTCATTGCAGGATTCCTATTGTGCATTGAGATTGCAACGAAAACTATTTATTTAAAAAAAAAACAAAAAAAAATTGAGAATTCTTATGGGAATCTTTATAATTAAGGGTTTATTGGGGGAATATTTAAAATTAAGGGCCATTCCATTTATTGGGAATATTTAGAAATATCATTCTAAGTACAAATCTTGTGGGAATCTAGTTGGGCAAGGCCATTGTCTTCTTATTTGTTTAATGATTTATACAAAAGGATAATTTCCTTGCAAACTTACCTTTCTAACATTATTTCTTATGACAACATGAGAAATGGTTCACATTTGGGAAAAAACTCTATGTCATAGAACATGTATCCATCTTAATTTTTAAACTACATGTTGGAGGGTGAATTATCCAAGACAAACAAACATGTTTTTAAATGACATGTTGCAGGGGGGATCACAACATCCCCTCTTTACCTACCAACCAAGAAAATATTGAATCTTTGTTGAGAATCACAACACCCTTTCTTTACCCATCAACTAACCAAACCTAGTTAACATGGGATATTATTTAATTATATATTATATATATAAACACAATTGTTTTCTAGCAAGAGAATTAAATTTGGATACTACAACAAGTTTGAGACTAGCATTGGAGACTGAGGAGTTTTACCTTTGGTCAATGTTCGTATCTCATGGACTTCACCTAATACTTTGATCAAGTTCGAATTCCATTTCCATTGGTTGACCTCTATTAAAAGACCAAACTGAGATTTATATTTATATTATCTCTAGTCATTGAAAGAATACAAGTAGATGTTTGAAAGAGAACTAAAAAATACAAGGATATATGATAGGGTGTAATCTATATGTATAATGAGGTCACCCTTTTGAAACTATTCAAAATAATGGGAGGACAAATTGAAACTTTTGGCTTCAAATATGGAAGGAAGCATTTTGGATTGATGAAATCATAGATATCAAATGATAACAATACACAATCCAAGTGTAGTAGGGGTATTTGAGGGTGTTGAATCCATTTTTCTAGTAAAAACAACAAATTCATCAATCCAAAATTTGAATTTCAACAAAGATTGCCTAGATAGAGTCTAGTGAGGGAAAATCACAAAAGGTCAAAATCATTTAACATTTATCCTTCTTCTATAATTCAGTAGCTTCTAATTTACCACATTTTGAACTTGAAATATCCTTTGTTATTGGAAGGGAATACTTCTCTATAACTAATTTAGTAAAACATTGACCTAACAACTTAATCAAGAGGATAAAAATATCAATGAAATAGAAGGATATATCCATCATACTTTTTTGTGATATCCCATCTAATAAAATAATTAAATGAGCCAAAATAATGTTGGATAGAAAAAGAGATATATGTGTTAAGAGGGAGGCTTACTTGTAAGGCTTAATTCATGTTCTTTTTAAGGTTGTTTAGTTGAATCAATTAAATTGTGATTTGGAAATGAATGAGTCAAAACCTACCATAACTAACACAAGTGGAACCCTTAATTCATTGTGGTTTAAATTTTCCTTGTAAATACTTGAAGCAATACATCCTAGGATTTTGATCCCCTTCACCAAATATGGTTATTATAAATGAAAATTAAAATTGAACTTGTCTAACGTACCATAACCACCTAAGAGTTCCAAACATTCAAAATATTGTATTTAATTTAACAGGGGCATTGCCATCATGATCATCTTAACTATAATCATCATTATATGACTATAACCTAGTTCATGTATAAATGAAGTAATTTAATATTAGTAACCCCACCTTAAAATGTTTCTAATGAGAATGATAAAAGCATCACTAAGACATCATCAATATACTATCAAACACCAAAACCTACTTGGCATAACCTACACTTTGATGGTGTCATCCAAGACAACCAAAGAGAACACTTGGCATTGGCATACTTTGGTTACATGTGCAATAAAAAGTAACAACGAGGCTAAGTTGAAAACCTATTGCAGGATTTCAACTTAGCAAAGGATCATCTACAAATACAATATGTTATAAAATAACTTTCAATAGGTGTGTATTAGGACGAAAATAGGTGCATTTTCAATTTCATCTATATTTGATTGAAATGAGTTAGTTTCATTATACATATTATTGGATTTGAGAAAAGGAGGCAAAGTCAGAGGATACTCCAAATATTTCTCAAGGATTTGTATTTCTTCACAAGAAGAGTATTCCCTTCTACAAAGTGAAAATGGATACAGTTTCTAGAATAGCTTGCACATAAACCTCATAAAACATTTCATGAGGTGGAATCTTATATATTGTGTTGAAATATTAGATGGACTCCACATCTTCCATCTACATTGCACAAAACTCCTACAATTTCAGCCATATGATAAGATTCACCATAAGAATTTTTTAATGTTTATTTTAATTAAAGCCAACAATGGATTGTTCAAATTGGTCGGACATTATACCAATCCCTCACGTTTCCTTCAAAATTGAATGGAAAGAACCTACAAAAACCATCTTCATGAACAATGTTATGTAAATATAATCTTACATTCATAATTTATAATATGCTAAAATGTGGTAGTGTTTCCTTCACCATTAAACTTTGAAAAGAGATTTTTTACCATTATTGGGAGTTCATATAAAGGCCCTTGAAATCCCAATGTAGTATTGGAATCCCATGCAAGTATTTGGAGTAGAGCATGAGCAATAAATGAAAACAACATATATCTCTACACAAGCTACCTTGTCATATACTCTTCTTCTAGCACCAAAATGTTGGCATGGGAAAATGTTCTATGACAACCTCATAGGTTCACTAGGAAAAAGGGACCAATTAGACCTTCCACTGTTAAAAATGGTGAACCCTTTGGTTGTATCTCAAATTCCATAATCTGGTTTCTTATTAAATAAATAAATGCAACTATCAAGCAAGCAAAATTGTAAATTAAATGAAAACTACTCTAATCATGTGAGAGTGATTTTAATAACTAATTGACATGAAACAAAAATATAGGTACAAAAAGTAGGTAGAATAGTCCACCAACTATGGCATAAATACCTAACCCAAGGAAAACTTTAAGAATCTAGAATAGAATACAAATCACCCATAGCTTGCCTACTTCATGTCAAATTTGATGTAAAACAAAGGGAGAATTACAAAACATTAGGAGAATAGTCCACCAATTTTCATTCATACAAAACTCCTAGAGAAAACTCCAAGGACTAAGGATAGCCTACAAATCACCAAAAGCACACTTTTTTCACATCAAGTTGTTAGCATGTGAAAGATAAGTGAGCGATAAGAAAGAAACAAGAAAATAATCCACATGATACAATGTTACAACCCACAAGCACCAAGATACCTAGGAGAGTATAGAATATCCCACAACCAATCATATATCTAAAAATCATAAAGAACTTGGCTAAGAATGGCTTTTGTATTCACATAAGAAGATAACTTACATTACAAAGAAAAATACCCCTACAAATGCGTACACGGTTTTCCTTTACACAAAATAGGGAGACTCTTAGACCTTCCAAATGAATTTTAACCTACTAAGTTACCCTTCGTATCCTAAGTGACTCTCCACATTCTCTCTCTTCTCTCTCTTGAAATTTCCTTTTATGACTAAAAGATAAAATTAACTAATAATCAAGTTGGTCATATTTGAAGTATAACAATTTAGGTGGGTGAATATTTCACTCAACATATTCTCATGTACATTAACCATACTCTCAACCCTTTCTCTATGAATATCCAACAAAAGTTCCATTTTTAATCTCTTGTTGGACAATTCATTATATGCTCATCTTAGTCTTTCAAATTGCTTAACAATGAGCACTTTGCAACTTTCTAGGACCGCCTCATTGATATCAAGGATTTTATTGGCATTAAGTTTCCTTGATTCCATGCTCTAAAAAAACCTTTCTCTACTCTTTACTAGCACTTCCCTCCACTATGGCACCATTTTTATACTCTTTACTGACACTTTCCTCGAATATTCTTTGCCCATCACATAGTTGAAGATAGTCATTATGGCTTGTGACCAAATTCTCTTCCTTTGAACATCCCTTGGGAATTGAACATTCATATTCTTAGGATTTGGATGTCATCTAGCACAACGTTTTTTAGGTGAATGATTACTAACTCCACTTTTGGTAGATTAACCATTTGGATTTCATTTTCAATATTGGAGCTTTGCTCTAGCTACTTGGTGGTTGTGATAACAATGGTGCCAAACATTACAAAGGGCTTGATTGATGGCCTTGGATCCACTAGGGTTAGAGAACATACAACTTAAGTGTTCTTCCTTCTTCTATCTTCTACCTTTGCATAATCTGAATCTCTCCTATATAGATCCTCTTGCTCATGCTCCCAATGACACAATCTTTAAACTAAGGATTGAGATACAAGGCATTTCTCAATGGCCACTTGATGAAGATCATTTACTTTGATCATGTATAAGGTAATATTGTATTTTTTATATTCCAAGGGTAATTTATACCCAACAACGACGTCAAATATTTGATAACTGTTGATTTTTAGTGGCAACTTTGGCCAACGCTCTTTCTTGTTCTTTTTTATTGTTTTTGTTGCCCCATGTAGTATAGATTAAAAGGTTACCTAGTCTTGCATGAGAAATCAAATAGACACATTATTTGGAAGTGTGTGTGGATTAATTAATGTCCCATATATCCTAATATAATATAATCTCTCTAGTAGGTACCAATAATTAATTTTCTTCAACACTTCAATGGACTATGGTGAAAAGCATAACAACTTCTCACCATAGATTCTTTCATAAAAGGGAGCCAAAACAAAGTCAAATATAATGGAGTACTTATGCATAGACTATCCACAAGCCTTGGAAATAGTCATGTACAAGTGAAAAGGAAGGCTACTAGGTGGGCTTGAAATAAGAGAACTCTTAGCTCACACATACACAATACATAAGATAAGACGCCATGTAAAACTCAAGTGCACCACTATCTAAGGGAGTTTTAGCCTTTGGAATACATTGTGCAGGAAGATTAGATATGAAGTATACCTAATAAAATATCATCCCATGCTTGAGTACCCCATGCATAATCAAAATCCATCTTAACCATATGTATCTAGTGCCCCGTCTACCATACAAGAGGTTCAAGAGAATTGCTAAGGCTTGAAGTTCCATTTGTAATATTTTTGTTAAGTGTACCTTACTTGTGGTAGTTTGGAATGTCTTAAATAAAAAACACCATGCCTTCACAATGTTATAAACATCATTCATTTTGCTAAAATGTTGCAACCACCAAAGGCTTACTGATATTGTGGGAGGTGAGAACTCATACATCCTTTGAAGAGTATCAATGCCATATTTCTCGATTATGTCATCGCCCTACGATTTCAATGTTCAACTTGTTGCATCTGCATTATCAATCAAGGTGTTTAGCATGTTTATGCATGGAAACAAATCCTCTTTGTAACCCACCTTGTGGAATCACAAGACCTTAACATTGAAATCCTTGGGTTCCTATCCTTGGCTTATTTTTCTGCTCACAATGATTTGTGGAAGGTTCAACATCATTGTACATATCATAGAGGAATGAATAAGTAGGCTTTGAGGCAATGTTGAGTAGAAACACCATGTCCATGACACGATGAAAGGTCTTTCTTGCAATCTCATGTCTTGAATCAAGGATTATTGAATCAATATATACCAAGTCTTATAAGAGAAGATGAAATTATCATTAAGTGTATAAAAACATTACATTCACAGATATATACAAGCCATAGAAATAGCCTTGTGTATATTATCAGATGAAAAAGTACCCATAATGTCAATGCATTATATGCATCATTACATGTTCAACTACATAATGTACATCTAACTATCTTATAAAATTATTACATGACATCATGAATTTCTTTTAGTCTTCTTTTGTGCTTTCCAGGTCTTAAGTAATTCATCCATATCAATGTCTTCATTTACTAGGTGATCTTAAATAGATGATGTTGTTTAATTCCTTTCACGCCGAGTATGTCTGGTCTCGTACCCATGACGTGGATGCTGCTGTGAGGGGCTATCACCTAAAAAAATAAAAAATATTAAATTTATATGGCCAATTTTTAAATATCATTGAAGTAGTTCATTAATATTAAAAAACAACTCTGTAATGTAATTATTTACCTGGTCCTCTAGTCAGCAAAATTGGAATGGCTGCTGACCTATTCACCTAATCTTCAGGTCGAGGAGGATCAACTATGACATTCTCTTCCATTGAAACATCAAAATTTATAAGTACAAAATTATTAAGTATATGATTAATATATAGACATTTTACCATCGTGGGCCTCAGTCACAGGAACATATTGGGGCTGCTGGGGAGAACCATGATCTTCTAGTTGCATTGCACTATCAACGCTCTGTTGTCCAATACTAATGGTTTTGTTGATAGTCCTTCTCCCCTGATTAAAACAAAGTAATACGTTAAATTATGGACGATATCAAACATTTACATATTTTATAAGTAACAAAAGGTTAATGTGGACCGATTTGTATTTACCTTATCCCGCAAATTGGATTTTGGGGTCTGCCCCATGCTTTTCCTACAATCAACCACAACTTTATAACCATACTTGTAACCAAGTTGGAGGTCTTTCTCCATGGTTTTAGTTACGAAGTCATTGCCCTGCATTGTATAAGGGTATGGTTTTTTAATGTTTTTGGTTGCAATTACCTTAAAGTTGTAAGGTGATACAAATAATATTCATAAGATGTTTGGGTACTTACGATTCGTAACTATAACCTCGAGTAGCCACCCTGAACTAGCTTGTGTTGGCCATGTTTGAAAATCCTTTCTTTGGTTTCCTTCGAAGTGTCAGGCAACCTATCATAAAAAAATTCAAGTATGTTATATATAACCACACTTTTGTTTACATCTAAAGAAAAATAAAGCTGGTATTGAATTCAAAAAATTGTAATTTACCTTGGTGTACCATTTATTTGTTCTCCTTATTTTTTCAAAATCTTCTCTTTTGCATCATCAATGATCGCCTTCCACTCCCTCTCTGGAATTGAGGGAGGAAATTCATACCTAGTATTTCCTACCAAGCTCATCTATAAACATCCCACGTATATTTTAAATATTCACCCGCTGCATATGTGACTGTTGTTTTATTGAATGTGTCTACTCCAAAGAGGCCTTCAAGATAATCCATAAGTTCCTTTTTGAGGTTGTAATTTTGGCAATTCCACCTCATGCGTAAGGTTACCCCAAAAATAGACAAGGTCTTGCTCTCTAGGTGGCTATAAAAAAGTTTGTTTCCTACACACAAAAATATATGATCATTAATTTAAAATTAATAATCTAGATGATTTATGTATGAGGACAACATTAAATGATTAAAATATGAATTAAAACTACCTGGGAGTCTTGATTGTTGTAATGGACGTCCATTATAGTCGACCAAAAATGTGCACGGAAGGGTCCTCGTGCTTTTCACACGTCTAGCTCTAGGAAATGCAACCATCTCAACTACATCACTATGATACTCATCTATGCCACCATCTCTAGACTCTAATTAAGGTGTGGATTCCTGGAAGTGTGTGTCATGGATCCTATCTAAATTAGGTGTGGAATATGGAGAAGTAAATAGTGCTCTAGCAGTTGTATGATCATCCCCATTACGAATCTGTATCGTCTTTGTAGCGCCACTACTACCAACATCAGGATGAACAAGCTCCAAAAATTCCTTTATTAAAAAGAAAAAAATAAATTGTGAGATAATGTAAAAGTTAAAGAACAAAGTATCATAATTGAACATATGAGTACATTAAAAAAAACACTTTAAATTATGGTTATTACCTTAAATGTGTTAAGTTGTGACATAAGGAGCTTGATCTTTTCTTTGACGTCGGGAGTTTGTTCTGGACAATCTAACATGCTAACAAGTTCCTTATTAGATTTAATGATATATTTTTTTTATTAAGAACATCAAATCAACACATGAATAAAACCACTCCCCATCAGTGGAATCATGATCCACATGGCCAGTAGAATACATATAATTTCAACAAAAACAATGTTATTTCAATAAAATTATATAAGAAAATAATAAAAACAATGTAAAATGAAAGTGGAAATTGATAATAATTTGCATGTTCTGTGGCTAGCCCTTTTCCATGATCATCCTGCCACATTATATTATAATTAGAACCCCCAAATATTTAAAAAACTGTTAATGATAGAAAAAGAACAATGTTAAAGATAATATTTACAACAATGTTAAAGATAATAAAAAAATATAATGCAATAAGTAGAGGTTTCTTAAAAATGTGTTGCATAAGAACCTACACACTATTAGTCAATGTTTCTATTTGCTTCAAATGGTAATCCACTAATAACCCTTCCTCGGGAGCTATCTTTTTTATTGGGCACAGGACTACCCGATTCTCTTCTCGTCCCTCATATATGCAATTCGGTTGTTTTTTTGTTGTCCTGGGTCGTGTGTTGTTTATAAACCCTACAATATTGTTGGAAGCTTTAGGCCTTCCATCAAAATAAATAGTCACTCCCTTATTTTTATCCTTGTTTATTAGTTGTCTATAATTTGTGGCGAGTGCATATCTCTGCATACTTTGCATGTACCAGACCATCTGTATCCAATCGTTATAATTGTAACATGGTCCAACATAGTCCATCAATTCAGTTACTGTATTGTATTTTACAATTATTCCATCCATCGAAAATAGCCCCAAGCCATGCAGAGAGGATGGTGCAATGCGATATGTCCTATTGTTGACAACGAAGTCAACATCTATAGGAGGTAGTTCCTTAGGTACCCATTGCTTCACCAGATTCTTATACCTGAAAGGAACATCTATGTCTCATATTCTCTCATCATCATAAGAGCATGATCATCCTTTGGAAAGAAAATATTCCATGCGTCTACAAAATTTTATTCTGACTTTTTCACCTCTGGTCCTTGTTTTCTTATCATATCTACTAGATGCAGTCGCATTTATGGCCTTTATTTGTCCTAATCTTTCCTCACTCGACGAAGAAATATCTGACAAGTACTTGTTTGGTTGTACCTTCAGTTGCATGTGTATGTGTTGTTAGTTATTAGTCCATCATCATATTCATAGTTCTAAATAAAAGTTTTGTATCTTTAGTTTTGGATGCACAATTAGACTAGGGTGCAATTACCAATATTAGTGGTCAAGCACCTAATTTAATGTGACATCTCTCGTGATTTTGGACATATTAAGGACATATTAATGTGATAACACTAAGGACATGATAAATTTATCATATGGATCTAAGAAAAAAATAGTAGTAAGGTTGTTGTTTGTTGGATTTGTGCAAATTAAAATTATTATAAGAAATGTCCATTGAAGATGAGGGTCAATTCCATGGAGTTAGAAATCCAACCATCACTTGGTGTGTTGCAAATCTTGGGTTATTTAATTGGCAATATGTCTAAGGCAAGGCAAGAGTAGAACTATACAAATATTACTTTTGTTCGATACAAGAGTAGAACTATACAAATATTAGTTTTGTTCAAGCCAAGATTAGAACTATACAAATACTAGTTTTGTTCTATCCAAGTTGAAGAATAAGTTAGTTATGGATATAATAATAAGATAAGAATAACATTCTCCATTGAACTTGTGTAAACCATTCCAGTTGGTGTTTATTGCACTAAGTGTAAAGAACAATGTTGGATAATTATAAGACATAAGTTAGGTATGAGATATTTGTTACCTCTTTATTACCTTTTATTTTAATTGTATCCATATTTTTTATTGATCAAATGAGGAATTAATCCAAAATTGATGCCATTAGACACAAAACCAATCCTAAGGCCAATTAAGGAGAAAAAACAACACACGTTAATTAATCTAGGAGTCAAGCATGCAAACAAACCTTCTCACAAAGAAGTGCTAGTTGGTGATGGAATCCAACATCACAGAATCGATGTGCGAAGGGGATGAGTTTTGGCGGGTGGGAAAGTTACGTTGAAAACTTTCTTAATGAACTAATTCCCTGGTGTAAGTTACCTCACTTAGTAGTGGGAAACCATCCAAGGAGTCCGAGTGATTCTAGCCAACGACGATCCCAGGTACAACACCACCTTCACTGTGATGTCACCTTGTGTAGGAAGTCTAAAGGATTATCGCCTCTATGGTACCACCTACTATACCAAAGGATAGGGAGGACAGTCAACAGTCGACACTAATACCAACAAAGCGGGGTTTATTACTCTGAGGGCCCCAGTGC
Source organism: Picea abies (assembly GCA_900067695.1). Lineage (NCBI taxonomy): Eukaryota > Viridiplantae > Streptophyta > Pinopsida > Pinales > Pinaceae > Picea > Picea abies. Next base: position 4,454 of record CBVK0100670780.1, on the reverse strand, counting down.
GACCTCATGATTGACCCTTGTGTTAAAAGGGCTTCCCAAAGTCAGTGATATAGCAACTAGATTTCACTCCCTAACTCAAGTATTTATGTTTGTTTATCATATTTGGAAATTTATTCTCACAATCCTATTCCAAAGCTCTAGACCTAAGATAATATGGGTTTGAAGAGCCCCAGAAAAGTTGCTAGATAAATTTTAATTAGTGCTTGATTTTAGGTTGTTGTTACTCAAAGGAGTGGTTGTGAAACCGATGGTGTTTTGACTCGACTCTTTAAACCTGAAAGAGGAAAATGAAATGCAAGAAATTCAACTTCGATGAAAACTAGATATGGGAAGGATCAAGAGGTTTTAAGAAAAGAAATAATTTCTTGATAGATTACTATGTGTGCAGTACTGTAAAATGACCCAAATTTTAAAAATACCATGCAAATGTCATAGTTCACTTAGTACACCTATACAACATTGAATCAAATGCCATCATTTCTAAAATAGTAAAATTTCATGATTATAGAGACCACCATACACATCTTGAATACTCATAAGGACTCCTTCATTCCCTCTCTTCTCTACCTCCCTACTTTGTTCCCCCACTTTAAATTTCATTTTAATCCTAAGAAATTAAGAAGGAGATCAGGGGTATGTTTGATGATGTTTACCTGGTGTTCAAGGTTTTCCACAATTTGGGCTAGCATGTTGTTAGATTTTGTTAGTTAACAATAAGTAGAGTGTGGACAATTTTGAACCTTCTACTTAATTTGTACTTTTCCAACAGTTTGGCTCTGGTAATCTCAATTGAAAGAGGCTTAGAAGTTTGTTGCTTCCTTTCATTTTTGTAACATGCAAGAAGTTATTAGTTGTGAAACTGTGATAAGTATATAAAACAAAGTTTAGGATATGTTTCAGGTCCATGATTGATCCATGGAGAACAAGCAACCATAGAAGTCTGTGTTGGGCATTTCAATCCCTATTTAAAGGATTGGAATGAATTTGATGAGTTACAAAAGAAACACCAAGAAAATATAAAAGATGAATGTTTAGCTAAAAAGAATTGAATGAAGGCTCCTGATCCATGGACAAAACTACCTGCGAGGAAAAGGCATGGGTTTATGGTGGATAGTGAGCTGGTAGGGTGACTGAAGGGATGTTGTCCAATTTTTTAACAAATTTCTAGTGCATTTATGAGGCATGACGTTTGCTGCTAGCAGCGAACAACTTCCTGAACAAACTTTACTTCTTTAATTATAACTAAAACCTATTACAAATGGACATGGATCATTAACACAAATATTAAAGGGAGGTAGTTGGAAATGTATCAATTACCCCTTATTTTGTATAGAGGTACTATTGGTGAATTTCTTCACTACCCCTTGTGATTTTATGAGCCTTGTATAGTTGGGGAAGTTATTTGGTTTCATGGATTATGACGAGCTAGAGGGTTTTAAGACATTTTGATGGAACATATGATGTTTTATGGTTCCTCTTGAGCATTTGGTTTCATCCTTATTTTTTGGCATCTTTATAGTTCCCAAGGCAATTCACATTTCATAAGGCATTATCATGTATCCCAAGGCAGTCCAAGGTTGGTCAAAATAGTTTAGAGTTGTTCTTAATGTACCAATACTTCTCATGCCATGTGATGTCCTAGATTTTGAATCACTCATTTAGAGGCTTGTGTCAAACGACTTCATGGGACATCCACCTTGGAGGTTGCACTGTGGAACTATTTGTCACATGTGGACTTATCTAATTCTCCCATGACTTGAGGAGAAAGTTGGCATGATTTGAGGAGGGTTTTTACACCTTGAACACCTAATCCATGAAACTTTTGGAGCTGATTTGAAGGGTTCATCCACTCTTGAGGGGTCTTACTGATGATTTATGGAGATTTTTCACCTTGGAGATCTACGTGTCCACCTTGGAAGATACCTAAAAGACTTTACTTGCATACTTTGAAGATTTTGTTGAGGATATACCCCTTTGGAGGCCTTTGGACGCTAGACATTACACCTTGGATTCACCTTCTTCCTTCATTAAAGGAGACATTACACTCTCTTGGGGCATTTTCACTTGGATCTTTGTACATGTGGTTTGACCACTCCATTTTTATTGTATTTTTTGACTAGGTAGTTGGAGGAAGTAATATTTTATCCCTCCCTAGGCTAGATATAAGGATCTCACATGAGAGATTTATATAGGCTATATATAAGGATCTCACATGAGACATTTATATTTTATTGTAAATGAACTTGAACAACACTCTACATGAATATTTTCCCTTCCTCCTTATCACTCATGGTTTGATTTTTGGAGCATTCACTCATTACAACTTAATTGACATACCTTTCTTGGAGCATATGGTTGTGTAAAAGTTTCTTTATTTGTAGATGATTATTGTCAATTCTTGAAGCTTCTCTATTATGGTTCTTGTTTGGTGCATAAAGATTAATGGTGAAATGCTCAACTCTTCTATGAACTAATTACTAGATCAATCTATTGAAGGGATTTTTCTACCATTGGAGGGAAGAAGTTCTAGGGTAATTCATCTCCTTCTTCCTTTGTTGGTTTGGTAAGTGCCTTGTTTTATCTATCCATATTGGAACCCTAGAAATAAGTATTAAGTAATAATATAAATCCATAGTTGATCTTTTTGGTGAAGGTTGTTCCCATGATGATCCCTTGTTTTTGGGCCTTCATCTCCATTGTTAATATTGATTAGATGAGGGATTATTCTTCCTTTTTGGTTCTAATCACTTAGCCCTAATACTTGAATGAAATAGACCAATTGTGAAGAAGGTTTCTTCTTGACTCCATAATCACCTTTGATTGACATTGACTCTATTGACTCATTCCAAATATTTTTCGACATGATGATTCAATCATGCTACATATTTCATCTTTCATGGAATTCAACTTGAGCATGGGCATCATTCATGAAGATGTTATGATGAATGTTTTTTGCATTTAGTCTAAAAAATAGTGCAAGAGATGGTTTGAACTTTGGACATCTTGGTAGAGGAGAAGTGTTATCTTTTGCAAGATTTGCTGAGGAATTTTGTGGGAAATGAATCCCTAATTATCATGAGAAATGTATTATGATTGTTGAAAGACTCAAGGAAGTATATGATGCACAAAACCTTATTGAACAAACTCCCAACTCTCATCTTGAAGATGATGAAGGCATCATTGAAGAATGATTTCCAAATTTAAAGATAGATTAGTGCTTGGATTCTACCTCCAACATTGATGTAGGTAAGGATGCATGTGGGTATCCCTTAAGAACCCCCATCCCTACAACATGACCAATATTTGCCAAATATAAGGTATGGATTCCAAATTTCAAAGAAATTCAAATGAAGACGATTGGAATGAAGAGTATGATACATGTTTTAAATTCTATGATGAAGTAAGTCCTACTATCCTACATGATAAAGAAAAAAAAAATTCCCATTCTCAAGTTGAAAAATGAAGAATTCACACAAACTTCCACCAATAATCCAAGATTCTTACGGTCTTCTTAAAGTGATGACATTGATGTTGTCCTCGAAGAACCATAAAATGGTAGATATGATGAAACCATGAATGCATAGGATCATAATGGTTCCTATGATATCATTGACGAATTTGAATTTGAGCATACTCCTAGAGTAAAAAAACATCTGGAGTTTGTTTGGGTAGAGAGCAGATGTGACAAAGCTACATGCACACATAGCGAATTAGAGCACACAATGATATAACATGTATGTTGTTCTTTGATGATATTCTTGTGTTTGACACTGTTTAAATGTAACAATAATGATAGGTCTATTTTGGTTGCAGGTAGAAAACAAGACTTTATTTTTTACCTTAAGGAGGAAATGCATGTTGATATGATGGAGGATGTAATTTGTTTTCCTCCTAATTTTTGGTATGACATAACCATTATGTTTCCTAGCAAAAAACTTCCACTTCAACTTCACAATAAATGATCTATGATTTCTAATTTTTATAGGGTACTCACCATTCTTGGTGCGCTCACGTGTGCCCTCGTGTTCCCTCATATTCCCTCTACTACTCCCCTTGGTCGCATGCTCCATAGATTTCATGCAGACTATATCCTTTCTCCTCGCAGACTGATGTGCTCCCCTTTCTCTCCTCACAGACTATCCCCTTTCTCCTCATAGACTATACCCTTTCTCCTCATAGAGGTCGCGTACACACTCTAATCACGTGGAGTATGGAGTGCACAGTATAGGGATGCGGTCGGGGTATGGATCGGGGATATGCATGCACAAATGGGGGGGATTTGTTTTTGTTAAAATGGTTTATGGTTTTGTTTTTTATTTATTTTTTAATTTATATATTTATAATATATAAATTATATATTATATATATAATATCTAATTGATATATTATAAATATATTATAACATGTGTGTGTGGGCATGTTTATATATATATATATATATATATATATATATA